>QLOD02164597.1:0-37031 GCA_003260245.2 Sideroxylon spinosum
TATCCATAATTAAAAAGATACGTAAATGTTTAGATTTATATGAGTATTAACATTTAAAAAAATTATAAAACTAGTATTAAAAAAAAAACTAGAGATAAACGTATCGATATACTTGAATTTAAAAAGCAAAATGGGGGGGGGGGGAATATATTTACACTGGAATCAAAATAATAATAATAATAATAATGGTATATTATAAGGAAAAAAAAAAAAAAAGAACATACCCACGTAGACATATAGATACAGTAGAACAAAAAATAAATAAATGAATAATAAAATCCAAAGAAATCTATAATTTAACAGATAGATGTATATTAATACTACTTATCAAATTGTTTAAGTTATTTTTATATATCTATAAATTTATACAAATCTCTACAAACAACACGAATCACGTGGCTATAATTTTTATAAATTTATAGTAACTTGTAAACTCCAAAAACCCTATTACGTGTTACTTAAAACAACTCATATACTTTGCATATTACTTAAGACAGCAAATATACTTAGGGTGGTGTTTGGATGTGCATTTTTTAGCAAAATATTATGAATTTTTTCTTTTTTAAGTGTTTGACAAATCATCAATTTTTATCATTTTTCTTATATAACTTTTCAACTCAAAAGTTACCAAAATTTGTTAAAAATTATTTTAAAAGTTGTTAAAATTGCTAAAAATTGTCAAAAATTTTACTAAATATCTAAAAATTGCTAAAACTTGTTAAAAAATACTGTTTGCTTCACAAAACATACCAAAACTTGTAACTGGTAATTTTGGCAAAACAATACAAAAAATTACTGAGGGCTCGTTTGACAACACAATGATTTTTCTATTATTGTTTTTTTATTACCGTTTTCTGTTTTGTATTTTCTGTTACTATTTATTTTTTCTGAATTAAAAATTGAAACTGTGTTTGTAAATCCAATTTCATTTATAAGCATTAACTTCTTATTTTCATTAAATATTTAATTTTATTAGTTTCTAAAAATTTAATAGAATTTATAAAAATGTATTGCATAGTAATTTAATTATATTATTTATTTAAAAATTGAAAAAAATATAAATTACTATGTCATTTAATCCAGTAAATATAAATATATTATTATATTTACTAAAATACATTTCATAGTAATTCAAATAATTTAATTATGATATTTATTAAAAATAAATTAATTAAATATATTTAATATTAGTTAAAAATAAATAAATAAAATTAGTAGCTAATTAAATTTAATTAATTAGTCTAATTATGATATTTATTAAAAATAATTTAATAAAATAAGTTTAATATTAGTTAAATTTATTAAATTAAATTAATTATAAAATTTCAGTTAAATTAATTAATTTAATTTTATTATTTATTAAAAATAATTTTAAAAAATATATATTGAATTAATTAAATTAATTACTAAATTAAATTAAATAATTTAATGAAATATATTTTTTTAAATTATTTTGAATAAATACCAAAGTTAAATTAAATTATATTTTCTTAAAATTATTTAACAAAATATATTTTATATTAATTAAATTAAATTAATTATTCAATTAAATTATAATTTTTTATTTTCTAAAATAATTTTAATTGAAGAGTGCCATAGGCACGGGTCATTCGTTAGTTTTAGTAAATAATGTATTAAAATTTTAATTAATATATTTTATATTTACTAAACTAATGATATAATAATTATATTTTATTTAATTATTTTAAATAAAAAATATGATCAAATTAAATTAATGTAAAATATATTTTTAAATTCTATTGAAGTAATAGAAACTAATAAAATTAAATATTTTATGAAAAAATAATAATTATAAACAAAATTATATTTTCAAACATAATTTTAATTTTTATTACGAAAAAAAAACAACAGAAAATATAAACAAAAATATAAACAAATAAATATTAATAGAAAAGTGATAACGTCATCAAATAGGTCTTAAATGTATTTTATTTGTCAACTTTTTATACTCGAAAAAGTAAAGTAAGACAATTTTTTTTTTCTACATATCTTTTTCCTTTTTGTACGCATTGTTAGTATCCACCCAAGTGTTTGTGATCCAACGAGTGTGAAAAGCCACCAGGAGATGAATTATTGGGGCTCCATTCAAAAGCAATTATTGCTGGTTAATTTAGTCTTCTAACACCTCCATTACACTGTACAAATAAGAGGGAGGGAGAGAGGAGAAGGGTGGCTGAAAATGTAGAAATATAGAGCTCGGATGGGGAGCTCAAGAATGGGTGAGGTTTGCGTGGGATTTGTGCTGGGAGGCTGGTGAGTGAGAACAGAGAGCGGGTTGCGGAAATTGAGTTGAGAGGATGAATTCCCCTACTCCAATATAACTATTTTGAGGAAAAGTAGTGAATTGGTTCTCGAGTTCTCTGATTATGGGCCTAAAGAATTGACAAACCACGTATTTATTGCGTTCTATACTTGGTTATGCTCCTTGAATTCCAAACAAATGGTATCAAAGCAAAAGCAGGTGTACTGAAACAGTTTGGATTAAAAACTGGTGAATACTTTCAGTCTAACCCAGGATTTAAAATGGCAAAAATTACAATTGAAGGATACCAGAAGGTCCATTGCGACAAGTAAATCATTCTGGTGCAAAAATCTGGTTGAAAGGAGGTTGAACTCTCCCTCATTTTTTTCTCTCTTTCTTTCTTTTTCATTTTTTTTTTTTAAACCATCCCTCATTTTTGGCTGAAAAATATAATGTCTTTGGAGAAGTATGAGAAAGTAGTCACCCAGTGGATTTGCTTATATAAAGAAATTGTGCAAACTACATCAATTTCAAAGGTATGAGTCTGAGACACAGAAGAAGGAAGATGGAGAGATAGCCATGGTGACGTTACAGAGAGAAATCAAAGAGAAAAAGTAGTGAGCTGGCATTCAGCTCAAGCAAGCAAATATGGGCCAGACCAGGTTAAGAGAGTGGCCAGCTTAATTTCTCTCTTTTTTTTTTTCTTTTTTTCTTTTTTTTTTTTAACTAGAATTTATTCTGGACACTAGAGAAAGACGATGTGGAATAAAAATTTTCTTATTCGGAAAGTCAAAACTATTTCTTTTATTTTCTATCAAAATTTAAATTTATTTTTTTTCAATTTATTATAAATATATTACTATATTATAAACATATCCCTTAAAATGATAGTCAGAATTCTACAAGCTATTTACTACATTATCGTTGTACTTGTACACTTGTGAGGTCATAAATGTTATTTTAAAAAAAATAGTCATTTTGGGCCTTAGAGACCATATTTTTAAGGTTTACGAGCACACAAAAACTTTTACCCAATGAACTTCACTGAGAAAGAAAAACAAATACATTCTTGCTTTAGGTATTTTGACCGGTGAATTGCCCAGGCAGTAAAAAGTTTCTCCCTCTAGTTTTAATTGTCAATTGCTTTTTGCTTTAGATTTTTCTTTGCTTTCATACTGGGCTCTCTTTCTTGGCTTCTTATCATATTGAATTATTTTATTTCGGTGTAACAAAAAATTTCTCCCTCTAACTTTAATCATCGATTGCCTTTTACTTTAGACTTTTCTTCTTTGCATTCATATTGTCCTGTCTCTTTCTTTGCTTCTAGTCAAATTGAATTATTTTATTTCGGTGCAGCAAAAAGTTTCTCCCTCCATCTTTAACTATCAATTTGTTGAGAGTCTGGATCAGTCATGAGCTCTTCCCGTACACGCGTAGATTCAATTTGTTAGAGAACATCCACAGAGTTCACACCACACCACATAAACTTAATATACATTAAATGACTCATATCCACTTAAAAGGCTAAGCTTTGTAAGTGGTGAGCTACCTAATTGTATATTAACGTCTAATATTTTTTTTATTTATCCGATATGGGACTCAACTTTCACACATGTTTCTAACAATCTCCCCCTCATGTGTGAACCATGCATCAGGTCTCACTCCTTCTCGATTTGATCCACTTGACTTCCCCTTAATTCATGATCTTTTTACTCTCCAACACGATTTAATTAAACCCTGGACCACCGCACACTCCATCGATCGAGAACCATACCCTTTTACTCCATCGAGAGCTCATGCAGCGAACCCACCTGCATCCTTGCTCCATCGAGAGCTTCCTTGGATTTTTTTCGCTCCATCGATAGTCTCTGTGCAAACCCACTAAATCGGTTTTTAAGTCCGCCCAAAGATCGTCAGCCATCGGCTCTGATACCATTTGTTGGGAGTCTGGATCCGCCATGAGGTCTTCCCGCACACACGTACCATTTGTTGGGAGTCTGGATCGGCCATGAGGTCTTCCCGCACACACATAGGCCCAACCCGTTGGAGAGTATCCACAGAGTTCACACCATACCACATAAACTCAATATACATTAAATGACCCATATCCATTTAAAAGGCTAAGCCCTGTAAGTGGTGAGCCACCTAATTGTATATTAAGGTCCAACAGTTTTTTTTATTTATCCGATATGGGACTCAACTTTCACATATGTTTCTAACACAATTACCATTTGCTTTAAAATTTTCTTTTTAACTATTAATTACACTTTGTTTTGAATTTTTCTTTGCGTTCATTCTTTGCTGCCCCGTCCAAACTTTGCTTTCCCTGTCTTCGCATCTTATCACGCCTTCTCTTCACGATCTGTTTGTTTCAAGTAATTTCCTTGAAATGTTAGTAGAAGCTTTTTTTTTTTTAAAAAAAAAAAAAAAACTTTAAAATAAATGGATCCATAGTCTCGTTTTACCATTCTTGAAGGTTATTGGATTAGAGTTTTTATTAGTTCTATGGTACTTTTGGCAAATTTTAAAGATGGGATTTTCATTTTACCATTATGGAAGGTTATATCAAGCAAACTCACATCGACTCCTTTAATCATCTTAATCTAACCCTTCACGTTCTATTTCTGTTTTCGCAGTTTGATGAGTATCCCTCGTAAAAAAGGGCTGCCACAAACAATCTATTGGACCTGAATGGTTCTATAATGGAAGATTTTATGACGCGCCGAAGTAGTTTGGCTCATCACTTTCTCTTATATGTACAAAAGTCAAATATGATGGGCTGATTAAATTTTTTTATACTTTAATAAGTCAATAATGGTGGGCTAATGGCATTTAATTAAAAATAAACATATTAATAATTAGAAAAATTACTTTATACAAGTCAAATAAAGGGGACCCGGTGAGAAATGAAGGAAATATTCTAATTTGAGATTTCGACTTGCAAGAGCTAATGCACCAGCTTTATATTTATCTTTCATGATATTAAGACCCTAAAATAATTTACACGATTTTCTCGCATATGATGCAGTGGATGCTCTTGCGAGGTTGCCTTTTAGGGCTTTTCCTTTAATTAATTTAATGGAGCTGGTTTGACTGACAAGAAGTGTGAAAGCTTGACTTCATCACTGAACCATTTACCACCCCCAAAGATTCCTCCCGTGATGACTCATTTGGTCCCGCGGTCACATTGGTGACAGCTCAACCAATTAACAATTTCACCAAAATACCCTTTGGATCGTGAATTTTGGACGAGAAGATTAATCATAAAATCTGATCAGATCAGATTAGAATTGGAGTTTTGCAAGGGGTAATCTCTGCGGCAAATGTAAGTGTCCACCAGTCTTACCCTTACGAGAGTATTTTAAAAGAAAATATGAAAAGGAAAAAATTGATGAAAAATAATATGTAAAAAAAAATTTAGTTAAGAAAATTAATAAATTTTTTTGATATTTATTTCTAACCAAACAGCACCAAAGCTTTTTTATGCATCTCATGTGAGCCTGCGACTCACCTGGCCCGCTCCAAACAAAGGTCTGAAAAGCATGATAAGATGGCTTGACATGACCTTTTTTATGGTAGCAATTGTTTGGGAATCCTAATTTTTTTTCAGATAAGTCACGAGCAGATAGGGAAAGGACCCTTATGATAGAAATCGGAAAGCACACCCGGGGAGGTTGTTTAAATAATTTTTATTAACGTTTTTTCATTAAATTTTATCATATGATACCTTTATTTTTATTACCCAATCACTAAAAAAAAAAAAAAATGAATAAAGCGGGAAAAGAGACCACTCCACTTATCATATATTGTGCGCACCTGCTTCTGCAAAAAAGAAAAGGTAGTGCAGGGACCACGTTTCCCCTCACAAAAATGGGACTGAGTAGGAAGGACCCCTCATCATCAAAGATGGGTGCCCCTCTAAAGATGGGTATATCTGGCATATAAAAAAGCAAGCTGATAAAAGAAAGCTATGCGTGGTCATAATTTCAATTTTTTTGAAAGGTGTCATAATTTCAATTTGAATAGGAAAGGATCCGCAATTTTTTGGCACATTTGTTGTTCTCCTCAAACCAATTATGGCATTGACATTTATTATTGTTCTCCTCAAACCAATTATGATTTTTGCTTTTTGAATCAACAATCGTCCGATCGATTCCACTGCCAAAGAGCCGGCAGCCTCGGCCATTTTTCTTTCCCCAGTCAAGGGCTGTTTGGTTGGGTTGTGAATATCTGTGAGTACAATTATTCAATTAAGCAAATCTGTTTCTGGTACGCTGAATTATTATATCAATGCCTCAGTGGGATTCTTTTCTTCATTCTTGTCCAGGTCTTTTCGAGGTGCCCTGTCTAGTCACCCGAACCAAAAAACCAAAAACAAAAAAACAAAATCACAAAGAACCCAATATTTTAATTGAAGGAGGTGGAATCCAACGCTGGTGTGCAACAGTGAAGAATAACTTTTATAACTTTTTGTTAGTATATAAAATTAAGAAATAATAATAATAATAATAATAATAAATAATTAAAGTACGGAAATTAACTCATGAGCTCCATTAAAGTTAGTACCAACCCAAGGTTTTATTATTCTGCTCTGATCAGCACAGAAAATTGATTGCGATCTCTACTTCCAATTGCAAGAAAAGCAATAAAATACTAAAAATTAAAATTTTTATTTAGGTAAGATTTAATTATTTTAATTGAATATAATTATTTAATTGTATTACATATTAAAAATAATTTAATAAAACATATTTCATATTAATTAAATTAATTAAGTTATTATTTATTCAAAATAATTTAATAAAATATATTTTAAATTAATTAAATTAAATTAATTATTAAACTAAATTAAATTAATTAATTTTATTTTATTATTTATTAAAATAAATTAATATTGATTTAGATAATTAATTTAATTCATTACATTATTTATTAAAAATAATTTTAGTTTAATAAAATATTTAAATAAAATAATTTATATCATTACGATATAGTAAAAATAGAGAAAGTATTAAAATTTATAAAATATTTATGATAGAAAAAATAAAGTAAAAACATTTTTTTTGTTAATGTTTTTCTGATTGAGTTTTTTTAAATATAAATATATTTAATAAATATATTTCTCTTACTAATTTATAAAATTTTAAAAATATAAATAGGAAAATAAAAAATAAAAACGTTCCCGAACCGAGGCCGGTATCTAATCTTATCTGATCTTTTCTTGGCATCTTATCATGCCTCCCCCCCCGTTTTTTTTTGTTTTTTTGGGTAAGTAATCTTATTATGGCTTGCTTTTTGCTTTTTGACTTTTACATTATAGAAAATACTATTTGCAATTTGTTTTCTTTTAAATGTCTTTTCCCTTTCTTTTCGTACATATCATGCTTTCCCTTTGCTTTTTTATTTTTTTCATTCCCCCCCCCCCCTTCTTTTTGCCTTTGGCTTTTGCATTTCCTTTGCAACAATCTCATCCGTGCACATAACATTAAGGTATTGGACAAATTTAAAAATTAATAATTTTTTTGACATTTTTTTTATTTTTTTAAATATTTTTTAATTTTTTATTAAATTAAAATTTTAAATCAAACGATTTCTAAAAGTTATAACTAATGAATTTATTTTATAAATTTAAATATTAAACCACCACATTATTTTAATTTTATACTCTTAACTAATTTATACAAATAAATTAATAACCACACAATGTATCTATATACCTCTATATTATATATGAGTCTAAACATAACAAAAAAAAAAAAAAAAAGAATGTATATATACATATCTATAAAATAATATCCAAAGAAAAAAAAATTAGGGAGAGACACATCTATATATATGCGTCTTAACATGGAAACTGAAAATACGGGAAAATAAAGTGGCGTCTGGTTTTTTTTTTTATTTTTTATTTTCTGTTTTTATTTTATGTATTAAAAGTTTCAAAAATAAGGAAATAGAAAATACTCTGTTTTCTTTATTTTGAGATTTTGCTTGTTTTGGATTGAAAACACTCAAAACGACTTTTTATCATTTTTCATTTCATGTGTAAACTCATTTTTTGTTTTCTAAAACAAAATTTGAAAACACAGGCAGTCAAATGCATTTGATTTGTTTTCCTTGTGTTTTAAAAATATAAAATGGAAAATGAACTTAAAACAGAAGATAGAAAACAAAAAAACAAAACAAAAAACACAAAAACAAACCAAATGAAGATTAATATTAAAAAAAAGAGAGAGAAAGGCACATACAAATATACTAGAATTTTTTAGCAAGGAAAAGAAAACAAAGATTGAGAAAGACACATATAATTTAACATATATATGTATATATATGCTTATATTAATATATCTATATTTTTATATATGAGCTTGAACATGAAAAAATAAATAGATCGTATGCCAAAAATATTTTATATATATTGAGAGACATATGGGTACATATATATATATATATATAAACTGGAAAAAAAGTCTACAGAGAGACATATAGATATACAAGAATCTTTAGCAAAAACTTGTATAGATAGAGAGACCTATATACGAGTCGTTTGGCGCTCTTTTAATTTATACATAAAATAAAATTTAAATTTGTTATTCATATTATTAATTATATTAATTTATAGTATAATTCCAAACATATCCATAATTAAAAAGATATGTAAATGTTTAGATTTATACGAGTATTAACATTTAAAAAATATAAAAATAAAAGAACTAGTATTAAAAAAAAAAAAAAAAAACTAGAGATAGACGTATATCTTTTAAAAAGCAAAATAGGGGGAGAAATATAGATATACTGGGATTAAAAAACAAAAATAGTATATTAAATAAATAAAAAAAAGAACCTACCAACGTAGACGTATAGATACAGTAGAACCAAAAGTAAATAAATAAATAATAAAATCCAAAGAAATCTATATTTAACATATACATGTATATTAATACTATTTAACAAATTGTTTAAGTTATTTTTATATATTTACAAATTTATACAAAATTTTACAAAAAAACATGAATCACGTGAATATAGTATTTACAAATTTATAGTAACTTATACAACTCCAAAAACCCCGTTACATGTTGCTTAAGACAACTAATATACTTTACATATTACATGAGACAATAAATATACTTAGGGGTGTTTGGATGTGCATTTTCTAGCAAAATATTGAGAGTGTTTGGAGTTATATAAAATGATATAAATTTGTAAAAGTTAATGTCTCGTGTTTTGTGCAGTGAGTAGAGTTTTGTCTCGTAATTCGTATTTGTAGTGATTTGTAGAATTTTGCATTTTTTTAGGTAGACGCCAAACAGACCCTTATCTAACTTTTTCTTTTTAAGTGTTTGACAAATCACTAATTTTTATCATTTTTCTTACAAAACTTGTCAACTCAAAAATTATCAAAAATTATTAAAAATTACTAAAAGTTGGTAAAATTACTAAAAATTGTTAAAAATGTTACTAAACATTTAAAAGTTGTTAAAAAATATTATTTGTTTCACTAAATGTATCGAAAATTGTAAATAGTAATTTTTGGAAAATCAATACAAAAAATAACTAAAATTTGGACTTTCAAATAGTACTTTAACTATTAATAAGAACATTTAGGGTCCCTGGCCACTAGCATTCACTTTAATGAAACCCTGTTTATTTATGGTAATAAGGGAGTGTTTGGAACTCTAAAAAATAACAAAAAATATGATTTGGGTAATTTTTTGGCGTTTAGAGCTCAACTGTCAAACTACATTTTTCAGAGATGAATAGTTCTATTCGAATAGATGTCGACAGAAACTTTTTAACTTTTGCTTTAAAATTTTTGACTTTGAACCTGTTTGAACGGATTTTTCATCAGCTTGAACGAATTTATGTTAAAACTTTTTTAAAGTTGTTAAAAAAATTTTGGAGTTTATAGAAATGTTATTGAGGTTTTTAAAAATTTTATTGGAGTTTGTAAAAATTTATTAAGATATATAGAGGTATATAAATTTATAGAAATTTTACGAAATACGAGATGTGTAAAATGTGTTAAAGATTTTCAGAAATTTTTTTAAGAGATTTTTGATGTTTTTTCTAGCACCAAAAGGGCCCTAATTAGTAAAATTAAAATTACAACACAAAAAATAAACCAAAATTAGTTTTTAATGAAAAAAAGGCCATATAAAAATCCGGATGAAGCCAACTTATTTTATTAAAATAAGTTAGGCGAGGTGCCCAACTATTGAATTGGTAACTCATTGCCAAAGCATCTAATGGTGTTGGGTACACGCATAGCCTCTAACAAGTTTCTTTTGCTTTGGATTTAACTTAGCATGATGCATCTATATATTGCACTTTTATTTTTCACGTATTCTTTCCCTCAGATTTTGCTCTTTAATTTGTTTTTAGTTAGTTGATTTTAGATTTACATCAAGAGCAGTACTCCACCTTTGGATGCCAACCGTGAAAACAACCCTGTCTGGAACATGAAGTTTCTCTTTATTTGACTCCTTACATTTTTTCTAAACAATATGTAAGATTACAATAATATTAATTTATTGGTAATTAGGCATTGACGGGGGCTCCTAAAACTTCCAAGCTAGGATTGTGACGATTGTCCTAGCGAAAGTCAGCACGTAAAATCCTTTAAATTTGTCCAAACTAGGCAAACTTCTTGCATGAAAAATAATTGAAATTTCAACTTGTAAAATTCATTTCGTTTAAATTTATTTTTCAAGAAGGCTTTATGAGGTATTCGAATCAAAATAATTCTAATTCATTAATCATTAAATTTAACATATCTAAATCCGTTAAAAGTAAGTATCAATTGGTTCGGTTCAAAAATATTAATTTTTATAATTGAATCAATTAATTTTGAAAATAAAAAATGATAATCAAAATGATCAAAAAATATGCACTAATCAAAAATTAACCGAACCAAATTATATTGGTCTTGTTATGGTCGATTCGGTTATATACTCTTTAAAATTAAATTATTTTTGTAATTTAATTATTGTTGTAAAAAAATAGTTTTTATATAAATGTTATTTGATATATAAAATATATATTTAATATTATAATAACTTGTTAATTTCCCATAACTTTTGGATTTCAAAAGATAAAACCATTGATAGAAATAAATATTTAAGTTAACTATATATATATATATATATATTAAATATTAAGTAAATTTAATTTGATCAATTCGGTTAACTTAATTTTAGAATTTTAAAATATATCCAAAACTAATAACTATTATTTTTACAAAAAAATAAGTATAGAGATCATTACTACATAAATAACTGAACCAAATTTTTTAAATTTAGTCGATCGGTTCAAAAACTAAATTATAATCAAATTGTGCACACTCGAAAGGTCTGGTAAGATACGAATTAAGTTGGTTGGGTCTGATTTAAAATTATTAAGTTGGGCTTGAATCATATTTGGGTCAAATCAGACCCTTTAGCATACCTAAACACTAATTAATGGATTGGAGTAATTGCCCTCGTAAAACGGCGGGAGAGAGCGGCTCGTAGGATTTGACAAGTGAAATAGACTTTTTGAAATGAATCATTAATTATGATGTGGATAATCTATATAATAATTCAGTTTATATTTTTTAAAATATACTACCAAATCAAGGGTTGACATATATGACGTGTTATAAGAGGCCGAAATTTTACTATCATACCAACAATCAATGGCTGATATTTTTCTTCTCTCGCCGTCACCCATCGTGCTCTCTGTCTCTCTCTCACTGAGAAGAAGGCATGAATTGAGAAAGAAATCGCCGAGCAGAAATGACGTTCTGAACAGCTCCTCCAAAACCGTCCATCCATCAATTTAAAAAGCTCTTCCATCGCCCCCAGGGCATAGGTCAGTTGGCAACACCAAGGAGGAGTTGCTTCAAATGGCATGGGTTCGAGCCGGCTCTGCTACAACGTGGGAGTAATACCCTTGAAACATAGGGTGGGCTCCTTGTGGCAACCGGTCAATGTCTACCCCCTCGGTGGGGCCAACACCAAGGGGGAGTTGCTCCAAATGGCACGGGTTCCAGCCGGCTCTGCTGCAGCGTGGGAGTAACACCCTTGAAACATAGGGTGGGCTCCTTGTGGCAACCGGTCAATGCCTACCCTCTCGGTGGGGCTGCTGACTTCCTGATTTACCTCTCACACGATGCTCGTAGGGCCGGGTAATGTGGGCCGGTTAGGGTGTCTGGACAATACACCTTTTGCTCCAAAAAGCTCTTCCATCGATCCATCCCACGATTTCGCCAGCCGCCGCTGCTAGCGCTCCTCCTGCGGCCACGTTTATGACCGGGACTGTGAAATAATAAAACCCAAAAAATAAGTGGAGTGAAATAAAAAATATCCGATACATAAAACATAAAAAAATATAATAACGTGTACAAATTTAAATAAGCTAATTATAATACTAAAGTTAACAATATTAACGTCAGAACACATTTAATGTAATTTTTATGCATGGACAATTTTACCCTTGTTAATTAGTCAATAGTTGTATAAAGTATATTTAATGCACATAAATATTACTTTTGGTCTGTTGACAATTTTACCCATTAAATTTTGAATTAAAATTTATGTTGCTTTCGGCCATTAGCATAGATAACTATTAACTAATAAATTATTTTTTAACTAATTAGAAAATCAATTAGTAAATTTTATTATATCAAATTTTCAACACTAAAATATAAATATAAAAATTCAAATTTTAAAATTAATTATCAGAACTGAAAAATAAATATTGAAAAATTAATTTTTAAAGTAATTATTCAAACTCCATTAAATAATAAATCAATAAGTAAAAGTTATTATTAAAGCAAATTTTATGACTCAAAAACAAATTTATAAAATTTAAATTTTAGAAATAATTATTCATTCATGACTTTTGCTGCATTTTGATTATTATTATATTAATATTTTTTAAAAATTAAATATAAGAAAAAGTAAAATCTGATTTTGTGAGAAAATGATAGAAAGAAATACAAACTACTATCAAAGTTATGGTGATAATGTTAGAGGAAATAATGTCAATGTCAGAAAATTAATTTAATAATAAACTTTACTAATTTATTAGTTTAAAATTTTAAATTTTTTTTATACTTTTTCTACGGTTAAGAAAATTACTTTAGTTTGTTAGTTTTACTAATTAATTTAGTCTTAGTTAAAAAATAATTTCCTAATTAACAGTCAATGGAATAAATTTAAGTTTTAACTTTTCACTAACTTAATAAGGTTAAAGTTGTCAACAAATGAAAAATACATTAAATATGTTTTGATATTATCAATGTTTACATGCCACAACTATTCACTAATTAATAAGGGTAAAATTGTTAGCACATAAAAAATACATTACATGTGCTCTGTCATTAACATTATTAGCCCTTGCATTGTTACTACCCATTTAAATATTAAAAAGCTATTTGTTAATACTAATTTTTTTGTATTTATATTTTTTATTTGTGTTAATCTTAATGAGCCGATATAATTGATTAAAGTAGATTTTTTCACATGGATATTAAAATTTTATATTTTAATAAATCCTGATTTGATCAAATCTTAAAAATTAATTTTTCTCTAAAAATCTATGTTAAATCACAAACTTACTTAATCGAGATGATCTCTTTTTTATTTCAAAAGTGTTTGTTAATTTTAATATACATGTTTATTTTAACTAATTTTACAAATTAGCTTGAGTTAAAAATACTATTACTCTTAATTGTATTAATTAACTGCTTTTATAAAAATAACTCAAGTTAGAAATATTATTTTTATCAATTATAGGTCGTATTTTATAAAAATGTTCATGAATGGTTGGGATTTATTTGAAGAAATATTTGTGGGTCAATTTAAAGGATTTCTTGGTACGCTCTCCGAGGACATAGAGGGAGGATCAGGTGGCGGGGAGGTGGCGGGGAGGGACGAGAATTGAACGCTAGCCAACAATGTGTCGGAATCCTGAGATTTTGCGGATGTATCGAAGAGTGTCGCCGGAGGAGTGACGGGAGACAATGAAACCAAAGGGGGGTGGCGTTGTGAAGTGTGAAAGTGAGGTCAGAATTAGAGGGTAGGAGAGGAAGATGTTTCCGACGATGATTGGTGGATCGCTGGTGGCAGTGGAGGACTTAGGCAGTCAAGGATTTTGGTTGAAATTATCATCTCTAATGATCGGAATCTATAATCTGAATTCTGGATTCGAGTCGCATAAATGTGAAATAATGAAGCCATAACAAGAAGAGAAGTGAAATAAAATAAATTAAACACATAAAACATATAAAATAAAATAACTCCTACAAATTTTAATATTAAAAGCCTATCTAGTAATAGTATTATTTTTATATCTATATTTTTTATTTGCGTCAATGTTAATGAGTCGATAAATCTGATTAAAATAGTTTTTTCACATGAATATTAAAATTTTATACTTTACTAAATCTTGATTTGATGCAATCTTAAAAAGTAAAATTTTCTCTAAAATTTATATTAAATTACTAACTTACTTAATCAAGATAATCTCTTTTTTATTTCAAACTGTTTGTTGATTTTAATATACATGTTTATTTTTTATTTTTTTTATTCATTTTACAAATTAGCTTGAGTTAAAAATACTATTAAACTTAATTATATTAAAATAATTTTTAATTGATTTTATAAAAACAACTCAAGTTAAAAATATTTATTTTTATCAATTGTATATTGTATTTTATAAGAATGACTCAAATACCGAATATTATTAATAAGAACAAGACTAACGCAACTTAAAATTTGAACTTAAAAAAAAAAAAAGATTTATATCACGCCCCAAAATCATAGAGATTCTGAGGAGTGAGTTTAAAGTGTAAGATTTAATGCACCTGATTCATTACTGTCTCATTACTTACTTTTTAAAGTCACCGATCGATCTATTCATGAATGTAATAATAGAAACGATTATTTTATTAATAAGATACATGTCCAGATTAAACTAGATAATAGAAATTTCATTTATTTGAAAAGATGTTATTTTTATTTACACAGACTTTTAAAGTAACAAAGAGAACTGCGGAGTTTCCCGAAAACAAAACTGTTGTGTTTCTCCCTAAGTCTCGGGCTTAGCACCGGCAACATAGTCTGTAAGGACGTGAGCACCAACCACTTGTGCTCACGATCTACAAAAATATACTTTTTATAATGCATTCTAAGAATTATATGGAATAGGAAATTTTCAAATATATTAACACATAGCAGAATAAGACAACATAAATTCATAATTTTTATGCCTCTTGTTAATCCTTTTCATTTATGATTTTATTTTCCCATTCCCAAGGTGGGGAAGGATGCTCTGCAAGACTGTCCCACAATTATAATGGTAGCTCAAATTGCTGCCAGTTCGTATATATACGGGTCGCGAAGCACCCCAGTGTCGTCGTTTATAGATCCGAGTCTGAGGGTCACGATAAGTCTTACTATTTTTGTCGTCATTTTGGATTACTAGTCCACAGGCACGATCACACAACCCTGCGCAGGTTTAGGGTCTCTCAACCTAAGGGTATCTCATGATCCTTCTTATTTTATAATAGTATCATCACTTTTCCCAAAATCAATGTTTTCTTAGGTTTCACGTTTATCTTATTAAAGTTTAGGAATATGTATGTGGGTATTGTCAATTTTCATCATTGCATGTTTCCGTTCACAAGGAATCTCTTATCATGACATATCGTAACATACTTCCGCATTTCAAAGCAAATCTTAGTACGAAATAGCACATCTTATAAATACAATCACAATTTTAATGTCATCGAAAATTTAATTATTTAGCTTAATATTAATTATATAAAATTTAAACCACATTTATATTGCTATAAATTATTAATATATATATATATATATATATAAGCAATTATTTAAGAATTGAAAAAATGTAAATCGGCCAATTCGGAAAAAAATTACGGGCGCTCAGGAATAAAATGGCACCAATCAAAAATTCAGTTAATTTCTTCCTTAAAGGAAAATTAGGTTTGGCTTAAACAAAAGTTATAATTTCATTTTTAAAGCATGCCAAAATTATTCCCATATTCATTTTCTAAACTTTTGAATTTTTTAAAGTTTAAAAAAGTTTAAACTTTTGAATTTTGTTTTTTGAAATTGATTGAAGCTCCAAACGGTTCCTATGATATTTTATTTATTAACTTATTATACTCTAAAAGGTAAAGTTATACATTTTTTTTCTAAATATCTATTTCCTTTCTCTTTGTATATTATTAGCGTCCACCCAAGATTAATGGCACCCAAGTGTGTGTGATTAACGAATGTGAAAAGCCACCAAGCGAATGAAGCATTGGAGCTCCATTCAAGAGCCATCATTTGATGGTTAATTGAGTCCAGTAACTCCTCCCTTGCACCCTATAAATAGGAGGGAGAGAGAAGAAGGGTGGCTGAAAATGTAGAATTATAGAGCTTCGATGGGGAGCTCAAGAATGCGAGAGGGTTGTGCGGGATTTGTACTGGGAGGCTGGTGAGTGAGAACAGAGAGAGTGATTTTATTTGTTTTGAACCCAAATTGTCAATTACACAATAAAACCTAACAATTAAAATTAAGAATTGAAGTACGAAGATAAAGCAACCATAATAAGTACACATGATTTTCAAATTTCGTGACAACATAATTAACTAGTCCAGCCATTCATTTCATTATTACATAATATTAAAGGAAGTACAATCAATTATTCTCAGTTGAGGCTATTTATTTCTTATAATGATAAGAGAGTATAGAATAAAATGTTTGAATGAAGGTAAGTAGAAGCAACACAACCGCAGCAATTAACGAAATAATTGACCATGGACTGTTGAAATAATTCCTCCTTAACTTGGCCATCCATAGGTTCGGACGGTGACTGCAGTATTTGTTCACTTCTTTCATAACTGTTGAGTAGGTGAAACAATGCGATATGTTAACCCCCTTGCTGCCCAGGTCTTCAAGAGTATTAAAGATCATTATATAATTGCCCATCCAATTCTCAATGATTTTACTGCGTCGGAGAGCTTCCACATCTTCTGGAGAATTTACGAGGCAAAGCATGAATTTTACGTAGTCTGACACATATCTTCTACGAGGAGGAGGAAATTTCTTCTCGTATTGGATTAGAGTTTTTAATAGTTCCATGGTGCTTTTAGCAAACTTTAAAGACGGGATTTTCATTTTACCATTCTTGAAGGTTATATCAAGTAAGCTCACATCACCTCCTTTAATCCTCTCGAATCTAATCCCACATTCTTCGAGTTCTGACGCATAATTTATGAATTCATGTTCTATTTCTGTTTTCGTAGACAGAGGAATAACCCTATCAACAAAGGGAGGGCACAAACAACGATGTACCAAATCAAGCAGGTGCTTGATGTCATCAATTGGAATTTGGCCACGAGTAGGTGGTTTTAGAGTATGACCCACCATATTCTCGAAAAAATGAAGGGCTAAGCCAACAAGGGCATCTGGTGCCTCATCTTGAGTCCGAGTTAAGTTGAAGAACTCAACAAGCAAAGAAAATGGAAATTGGGCTTTGGAAGAAATTAAAAAGTGCCTCAGAAGATGTAGATTTTCAGCTACATTAAAGATAGGGTCATCTTGATCTCTCAGTCCATTTTTTTCGTACTTACGAAATAACTCGACAGTGAAGAAACTCATAAGAAGCACTGACTCCACTGACCAACTAGACTCTATAATCCCACGATCATTTCGATCACCTATGAAGAAATCCTTTCCTCTAAACTTTGCTATAGACTGGACGTATCTATCTATACTCTCTTCTTCTCTTCGTTGGAGGACCGATTGTAGGTACCACAATTTTTCGTTTCTTAACACTTGTAAAGGATTGACTTGATGCTTATCAAGGTCTTGTAAGGTGGTGTCGGCACCATCCGCAAACAGCTCGGATACTGTTGAAGGGAGATCTGCGAGCCCCTTCTTCATACGAAGTGTCACATCTTTAATAGTATCATCACTCATTCTTTTAATTTGAAGCACACGACCCAAAAAAAAAAAAATCAGTACAACACAATATATTTTAAGTAATGATTCAGTTAAAAATACTCGTGTTCTAGAAAATTAGTACATTGTGCCTTTCATTACTCATTTATTCTTCTAAATGCAATCAAAATATTAATAAATAAATATATTAGATATTTTAAATGGACGTATGTAAAATGCATGAATGCACATTAATTCCCTACAAATTATTATATCTTTCATTAATTTGCAAATTAAATAAATTCTGTGACTCAGTTCTTATTAATAACATAAATGTTGTTGTTGCTTGTATTTTCTTTCTTGGGCCAGGAATTATAACCTAATCTGAAAGTCTCGCAGTGCGACCCGTATGGATATATTTTTGGAGATTAGTGGTGGGTTTTGGGCCCAGATTGAAAATATTCTTATTATGTGATTAGGATTAGGGTTTTTTTTTCTTTTAATTAAGAAAAGCCGGCCAACGTTGTAATCTCTTTCTTTCATCGTAGCAAAATTTCTTTTGGGTGTCGCCCATGGACATAGACTTTACAGTCGAACTACGTAAATTTTTCTGTCTATTTTTTTCTTCTCTTTTCTATGCTTTGTTTTGTGCATTGTGTGATCCAAAATTGTGTGCCAGATTTCATAATAATGTATAAGAAATTATTTACTTGGATATTTTTCCTTGTTTCATTTTTTTTTTTTCAATCAATAGTTGTAACAGTGGAACTCGTGAATCAGTTATCAATCTCACTAGTTACATAATTTATATATATTTGAACATTAATTGTTGTTTCTTCCATGAAGTTAATCAGAATAAATTTTTTGTGGCACATTCAGTTCTCATTTTTATCCTTTTTTATTTGTATGTGAACATCAATCGATGAACACCATCTGCCCCCAGCACGCACATTTTGTAGTTGGGGAAAGAGAGATAAAAAAGTAAAAAATGAAACAAAAGAAAGAAGATGAAGACATGCACAAGTAATAGAGATCATGGATCTTACCTGCTATAAAGGAAACCACTTCTTCCTCAGTCTCTCTATGCTAATCGTCTGCAAGTGGAAGATTGAAATGGTTGAGCTACAAAAACAAGAGCACAATCTTCAATGTACGTTTACTACGCCAAGACCGAGGACAGAAGGTGGGATCAGGGCAAAGAAACAAGTTGGAGTAGAATAAAATTTATTATCCTTTTCATTTATATAGAAGATAATTCGAAAATGTGTTTAGTTGGTAACCAAAAAAAAAAAAGGGCGTATAATAAAAATATAAAGATTTGATATAAATGTGATATGTGATAAAATTTAATTGAAACAATGTATAAAAAATTGATAAAAATTGATAGATTTTAACTAATTTTGACTAATAAAACACCTCTAAAAATTCAGTATTATACTTTTATATTACTATTTTTTTTGTACGTGGACTCTAAACAAACTTTGCAGGAATTTTTTTTTTTTTTTATATATTTTTTACATTAAGAGGGATGTTTGTGAAAATTGCTGAAAAATTTTAAAAATGTCTAAAAACCTCTAAAATTCTCTAACACTTTTTGCACTCTCTATACTTCATAAAATTTTTGTAAATATGTATATATCCCAACAAATTTTTACAAATCCCAATAATATTTCATAAACGCTAATAATTTTTCTACAAATTCTAAATTTTTTTTAACAACTTTCAATAAATTTTGACATAAAACCGTTCTAACAAACCAAAAAAAAAAAAAATCGGTAGGATGGTTTATCTCTTCAAAAAACTGAAATAAAAGTCAAAAAATTTTACTATATATCTCTAAAAAATAGGATTTAATGATTGTGTATTAAAAACCAAAAATTTATTCAAATTATATTTTTTCATTGTTTTTCACCATCCCAAACGAACCATAAATTGCAATATAAAAACTGATGAATGTAGTGAACGCAGCTCCACAGCAACAGAGTTGCATGAAATTTGCCAGTCAACATTGTCATGCTTTAAATTTAGATATTTTTGCTTCAATTGGATCTAAATGGCCCCATAATGGAAAATTTTAGGACGCGCCAAAGTGGTTTGGCTCATCACTATCTTTTATATGTACAAAAGTCAAATATGACGGGCTGATTAAATTTTTTTTATACATGAACAAGTCGGCAATGGTGGGCTAATGGCATTTTATTAAAAATAAATGTATAAATAATAGCAAAATTACTTTATGCAAAGTCGAATAAGCGGGACCAATTAAGTGTCGGTAAGAAAGGAAGGTAATATTCTAATTTGAGATTTCGACTTACAAGAGTTAATGCACCAGCTTTATATTTATCTTTCATGTTATTAACACCCTAAAATAATTTACACGATTTTCTCGCATTTGCAGTGGATGCTCTTACGAGGTTGTATTTTAGGGCGTTGCCTTTAATTAATTTAATTTAATTTAATTTAATAGAGCTGGTTTGACTGACAAGAAGTGTGAAAGCTTGACCTCATCGTTGAACCATTTTCCACCCGCAAAGATTCCTCCCATGATGACTCATTTTGTCCAGCGTTCACATGGGTGACAGCACAACCAATTAACAATTTCACCAAAATACCCTTTGGATCGTGAAGTTTGGATGAGAAGATTAAGCATAGAATCTGATCAGATCGGATTAGAATTGGCGTTCTGCAAGGGGTAATCTCTGTGGCAAATGCAAGTGTCCACCAGTCTAACCCTCACGAGAGTATTTGATTGGTAAAAATGTTAAAAGAAAATATTAAAAAAAAAAAATTAATGTAAAAATAATATGTAAAAAAATTTAACTAAGAAATTTAATAAATTTTAATAATTTTTAATAATTTTCATATTTTTTCTAACCAAACAGCACCTAAGCTTTATACATCCCACGACCTAGCCCATCTCCAAACAAAGGTCTGAAAAGCATGATAAAATGGCGTGACTTAAACTTTTGTTTATGATAGCAATTGTTTTTTTTTGGGGGGTGTTGTTTAAATAATTTTTAGTAATTAAATTTTATTATATGTTGCCCTTATGCAATTTTTTTTATTTTTATTGCTATTTTTATTACCTAAACATTAAAAAAAAAAGAGTCAAGTGGGAAAAGAGACCACCCCACTTATCATATTGAGCGCACCAGCTTCTGCAAAAAAGAAAAGGTGGTGCAGGGACCACGTTTCCCCGTCCAAAAAATGGGACAGAGTAGAAAGAAGCCCTCATCATCAAAGATGGTCCCTCTCTAAAGATAGATATATCTAGCATATATAAAAGCATGCTGATAAAAGAAAGCCATGCATGGTCATAATTTCAATTTTTTTGAAAGGTGTCGTAATTTCAATTTGAATAGGAAAGGATCAGCAAATTTTGGCACATTTATTGTTCTCCTCAAACCAATTATTGCATTGACGTTCATTATTAAGTAATATAACAATACAATATAGTTGACTAGGATTAGGAATTAAAGATTGTTTACTTTATTAAAAGAATATCAAAAAAAATTTAATTTGTATTATTTTTAATTTTCAACAAGTAAATTCTATCACTCATGTCAATTAATTTTATTATTAAATTTATCACTCATTTATTCTGAACAAATATTCTCGTTCTATATATGGTAAAATTTCTCGATTTCAAAATGTTTGTAACAAACAACTAAATTATTTTATTAACCAAATCATCAAGTATTAAAATAAAAAAATTTCAATCTCAAACAATATTAAAATAAAAAAATAACAATCTCAAACAAAATTAAAAGTGTTCCTCACAAAACAAAAAAAAAAAAAAAAGAGAGAGAGAGAGATCGAAAAGCAAAGAATATAATATAGTTAACCACACTCACGGAATAAACAAATTAAATAAGGTAATTTAACAAATTAAATGAAAATTAGCAGTTCAATGAATTTTATATAATAAAAAATATCTTTGTGTGGCTTAGTATTTTTAGAATAATAAGTTCTTAAATTATAACATAATTTTAGTAATTTTGTGTGTGTGTGTGTGTGAGTGTGTGTGAGAATGTGAATAACATATCGTTACTCTACAGGTTACACTACTGATTATAGATGATAATAGATGCGTATGTCAGAGCGACATTTTGAAAGGGAATCAACAAAAGAAGCCCGTGAGTCGTGAGCGTGGGCGAAGTTTGGAGCGTGGCTTAGCATAAAGCTAGGGGAGAGACCATTTTTGGGGTTTAGCTACTAGATTAATATATGTATATAATGTGTGTGTATATATATATATAGATATTCTATATATATAGGATTTGTTGTGAATGATAAAAAAATAAAATAATTTGATATAATTTGTGAATTCATTACTTGTACAGTGAAATAAAAAGTGAATAATTTTTACAAATCTTTAAAAAATTTTCAGAATTTTTTATCATTATTTAGTGTACCAAACACCATCCAAGTTAAGGTATCAACAACCTTATTTTGCCTTATCTTTCCAACAATGCCCTTCATAGTTTCATTTATTATTTTTTCATCCTCTTGTCTCTCCGCTCTTTTTTTTTTTTTAAGTGTTCCTTTGTTGTCCTGTTCATTTATATATCTATATGAATAATTTTTTTTTATCATGTATATTCATTTTTTTAATTGAACTCTATAAATTTAAATGTACCATAAAATTATATAAAATTACCTTTTTACCTCTGTAATTAAGATAAAATTCAGTTACACAACTTTAACTTTATAAATTACATTTACATCCTCTTATAATTTAGATTAAAGTAAAAATGTTAAAGAATTAATCAAACATATATGTTTAGCTCTTAATAACTTTAAAAATTATATGTATATCCCTTGTAATTCATATTATCTACAATTATACTCTTGATTTTATTTGATTTTTAATAAATCTTTTGGGTTATTCATTTAAAAATTTAATTAGTTTAAAATATAAAGTGGCAAAGGAAGATTTTTAAAATCGATGGAGTGTAATTAATTTTTTTAATTTATATTATTTTTTTATATAGAAAAAATAAATATATTCGGGTTTTAGGTATTTTGAGAGGTGAATTGCCCCGGCGACGAAAAGTTTGTCGCTCTAACTTCAACTGTTAATTGCCTTTTGCTTTAGCTTTTTCTTTCTTTGCATCCTATCAAATTAAATTATATTATTTCCGGACAGCAAAAAGTTTCTCCATCTAGCTTTAATTGCCTTTTGCTTTATTTTTATTTTATTTTTCTTTTCCGTTTGCCCTTTGCTGTCTCTATCTTTGCATCTTATCACGCCTTGCCTTTTGCTTAATTTATTAATTAATTATCGTATTTTCTTGACTCTCTGCGAGTTTCAAGAATTTCAGACAAATAATTTTCCTCAAATTTTAGTAAAAGTTTTTTTCTAAAAAAATATTTTACTTTGAAATAAATGGAGCCTAACCTAATTTTCATTTTATTTTGATGTTAATTTTGAATGTATTATATTTGTCAACCTTTTACACACTAAAAAATAATATAAAGAATAAAATATTTTCAACATTTTTTTTCTACATATCTTTACCCTTTCTCTTTCTACATATTGTTAAGCATCCACCCAAGATTAATGGCACCCAAGTGCGTGTAACAAATGAATGTGAAAAGCCACCACGAGATGAAGGATTGAAGCTCCATTCAAGAGCCATTTTTGCTGGTTAATCGAGTCTTGTAACTCCTCCCGGCCCCTATACTGTATAAATAGAGGGTGTGTGATGTAGGCATAATATATAAAGAATTTTTATGATTAATTTTTGGGTTAATTATACTGACATCTCTTTTAACTATTTATGGTTTTCAATTATCTCCTTTATCTATTAATCTTGATACTTTAAACCTCTCATCTATTATTTAAAAGAGGTTTCATTTGAAACCCGTTAAAAAAGTTAGAAAAGTTGGATGAAAAAAGGTTACAGTAAACAATTTTTTATCAAAACTAAAACACATTCAAATAAGAAAAAATAATTAAATACATACATACACGTATACATATAAATTTTATTTTTCTCTTACTCTTTTTACTCATTTAAAATTAATTTATAATAAATGTTACAAAAGAATAATTGAATTTGTTAAAATAAAAATTAAACTTTAATAAATAATAACGGATACTTAGGATGATTTCTTTTATTAATATTTTTTACGGAATTTAATTACTATTAAAAATACAAAATGGTTTACTATTAACATCACGATAGTTATTAATAAAAAAACTTATTATATAAATAAATAATAATTTTTATTAATATTGTTTATTACTATTTATTCAAATTAAAATAAATTACTATTAATTAATTATTTGTCATTAACGGTTATTTTTTAATTAACAATAATTTTTGTAATTATTCTTTAACCGTTAAAATTTGACAATTGTCCTTTATCCTCCGCCAGGCCGGTGAAGGACTATTTGGTTGAGTTATCAAAATCCGAGTACCATCGAGCAAGCAAATATGCTTCGATCGTATTGTGCACCGTAAATTATTCTTTCCAAGTCTATTGCACTCCAGAGTTGGATTTCACCTCCAAATGAAAATAAAAATACTTGAAAGCATAACTTTTATAACTTTATCTTCACATTAAAAAAATAAAAATAAAAAAGTTAAGTCTTGCCAGTAATTAATTCATGACTTTCAATAAAGTTAGTGCCAAACCAAGATTTTATTATCCTCCACTCATCAACTTTTAAAATCAAGGACGAATGAAGATGTGCCATGGAACAATCAAAGACAAATGCATGATCAGCACTGCAATTGTGACTGGTTTGAGCAAAGGCTAATGCTCCTACAACGAACAACCCATCCCCCGTTTTGGATTTTAAAAGAATAAAATTAAATTAATTATAATAAAGTTATAATTATTTTATGCAAGATTGAGACGGTATAGATAGAAAAAAATATATTTTTTTAAAGTTATAAGTACTATTTTTATATAATTATTTTAAATTCATCGATGAATTCTATATTTAAACAAAAATATATGTACTTGAATAATTATTTCAATAATTAATACAAATTACTTCAATTTCAAATACAAAAGTAACATGAATGTTTTTTGTTAGTGTGATGGCTCATTTGAGAATCCCATCGTTATTTTTGTTCATAAAGGAAGAGAGTTGCTGTAAAGTTATAATTAAAGACTCTATTGTGCTTCGTAAAAGACACATTTGTCAAAATTTTGTATAACAAATTTTGTATTTAATTAAATTCATCTTTTGTGAGTTAAATTACTTTGTGAGTGTATCAAAGTATTGGATGCAAGAGAAAAAATTGTATAATTGTAAGAATTTTCATATAGCGTATTTTCTTTTTTGAATACCTATAGTTATTTTTTTTTTCGGTTTATGTGTTTTTCATATAAATTCTTGTGTTATTATTATTTTTTAATTTTTCTTAATATTTTAGCGAAGACAAATCTTAAAAGCATGAATTTAGGAAATCTAAATTTCCAATAGTTTTGATCATGTATATTCATTTTTTGTTAATGGAACTCTATAAATTTAAATGTACCATAAAATTATATAAAATTTAAATTATTTTATTTCTCTATATGAACAAAATAAATACATTCTTGTTTTAGATGTTTTGACAGATGAATTGCCCAGGCAACAAAAGTTTCTCCCACTAGCTTTAACTATTAATTGCCCTTTGCTTTAGCTTTTTCTTTACATTCGTAGCGTGCTGTCACGGACCTAATGCTTCCTAGCAAAGGTCACTTAAAGGGAGGCAAAGTATCTAAGTACCGCACGGGTTAAGGCAAGAAAACATTAGGCCCATGACAGTGCTCTCTCTTTCTTTGCCCAATTCAACTCCCTGGTCAAAGACAAATTATCAACTGGAGGTAGAGATGATTATTTATTTACAAAAATGCAGCAAATAAATTACCTCCCGCCTCTCCCAAAAACAACTAAAATATAGATTTGCCGACCAATTTGTTGGTTTCTCAACAGACATTGGCAATCAAAATCGTACTCAGTCGACCAACAAAAGTTTACCCTTCACCTCCATTGACCAACCTTTAATCACTAAAAGATAGACTTAATTTTTGTGGCCTTATCTCCCACTTTGGGAGATTTCATTCCTATATATTGTCTTCCCAAGTATTATCTACTCAAAACTATAATATACCATCAGATATGAAATTTCACAGCCAAATCTAGAAGTTCAGTCAATAAAAATTTAATGTGCAAGTGAGGATTTTACTAGTGAATTTCACTCCGTTTCAAAAATTTACAAAAGTAATATGTTTGATACAAAAACAATATGTCTAATGCACTTGCCGTGAAGCTGCATATTTAGGAGTTAATTTCCTAAAACCTCTAAAGCTCTGAACAAAGTTTTCAAGAGGAGGTAAGGTACCATAGACCAAAGGGACTTGACTCTAGACTTAATTTAGTTACAAATAAAAAAATATTTTGAAACTCAATTGTCACACAAATATTAACATGAATCTAACAAGCTATTACTTATTATGACTGCAACTATAATAAAGACATGCAACCCTGCTCCAAACCCCGAACATTAAATCTTTTTTTTTTTTTTTTTTTGGAATAATGATCTTAATATTAAATCACCAATGTCAATGAAGGGCAATCTTATTGAGGAAAAAAAAAAAAAGGCAATTTGTTGTGAGCCCAACTTTTTTATTCAAAAATGACGACATGGGTATTATGATGCAATAAATCATTTACGACAATAAGAATTTAAAACTGCTAGGGTGAAAAATTTAGCCATGAAGATACAGCTAAAGCTCTAATCATGGCACAGTAAAAAAATTTAACCTTGAGTGCAAAAATCTACCATCTACCCGCGCTAATCAAGCCTCTCTATCATACACAAAAAGTTTTAGAGCGACTAAATAATCATTAGTACATACAGATATATATAAAATACACACCAAAATATAAAATGGATGGCCTTCATAGGCGATGGCCACAATAAAAGCACAAAATAAATAAATACAAACCGAGGCCCAATGCCAATTATAAAAGAACATGCATTATACATAAGTCTCCAGATGGTATGCCTACAAGTCTGACGTGAGAAATAAATAACACACATCAAAATGAAATAAAATGGCATGGGTTGCTGCAAGGTCACCAGAGTGACTGAATGTTCATTTCTTGAACCAAGATGACTGCCTGCAAAATATAAGAGTGAGTAGCAATGGATAGTAGCTTGTCTTCCCTAATAATGTCTAGGTATGCAGATACATCCCATGAAGTAGTTCATGACCTTCCCCCATCGTATGCATCTGTTGTCATGGATGAATGTATGATGCATCAAACTATCACATAATCGAAACACAGCTTACAGTTGAACCATGGATCAGCCATTCACGAAGTTCCCACATTAAAGTACCGAGTGTACATAAACTGCTCCATTAGTGTAAATGTAATACTTATGTAAAGTTTTATTATTGTAAATTGATACAAAATTTTTTAAATTAAATACGCTAGATTTGAATGCTTCCTATATTGAAGAAAAGACAAGATTTGTATGTTTCCTAAATTGAAGATATCCTAATTGAACATGGAATGAGATTCAAGTTTCATAAATCAAATAAGGATGGAGTTCCCTAATCGAATAAAGATTTGAGTTTTTAAATCAAACAAGGATTGAGTTTCTTAATATATTACTGATATAATTAGGAAACCTAAAGAAAGAAGGAAACTGAAAGAAGGTTGAGTTCTTGTAGATCATGGAAGAATTGTACATTTCCAAATCCTAAAGAGTCCCATCAACGCCTAGAGAATTTCCTAAAGAACATTCTAAATATTATGAAGATTTTGTTCTCATTTAGGAAATCTTATTTCAGGAAATATATTTATGTATATAAGTTCTCCTTAGAATATGATTTTGTAAGTCTATATATATATATATATATATACACCCAAGCTTAGTCTGAACTAAGAAAAAAATTGAAGGGGCATATTATAGAGTCTTATGAGAGATAATTTTTTTTTTTTCCCTGGTGATCTTACAAATCTTTCTATTGTTTTTCTTTACTCTTTGTTGACTCAGTTCGCTTTCTAAGGAGTTGGAAAGTTTGTTTCTACTTGGTCTAGGTGTATCGAGGATTTGAGCAAGTGCTTGAAAGAAGTTGTGCAAAGAATCATAAAGATTTCGAGTGGGTACTTGTAACGTGAATTATATAGCGGAAATTGTTTTGAGATTTTTCCTTTGGATAGGGTTTCCTTGTTATTTCTTCGTGTCTTCGTATTTTATTATTTATTGTGTGGATTTGTTGTGATTTAGAAATTTCAATTGGTATCAGAGCAGTATTCGCCTAGGTTTTTTCCACACAAGCATAATCCTGAAAGACTAGTAATTGTCAACCAACTACATGGCATATTATTCAATTTTTCAGGTTAGAGATGATTCTCTAGGTATTACTAAATCTTATAAGAATATTAAAGGTTAGAGATGATTCTCTAGGTATTACTAAATCTTATAAGAATATTGGTGATGTTGACTTAGTTGAGCCTATCAAAAGTGAAAGCGAATCCCCTAAATCATCCTTATCAACTATTAACGAGGAAAGGGATGAAAATATAGTGTCTTTTCTTCAAGAGACTCATGATCATCTTGTTGAAGATTACCAAAAGTTGCATAAGGAATGAAAAATCAAAGATAGTGATTAGAGCATTAAAGAAGGAAAAGGAGGAACTTGCGGTCAAGTGTGAAGGCCTTTAGTCACAAACTCTTGTTCAACAAAAGACAATTCACAAGCTGGAAGAAGAATTTGAGACGCTAAAAGGAATTGCTAATGAATTGAGGGAAAAGTTAACAAGTAAAACGAGGAGTGCAATGAAGTGAAGAACGAGCGAAAAAATCTTCAAGAAAAACTAAGCAAACCATCAAAGAAGTTACATGAAATTTTGAGTTCCCAACAAAGATTCGCCGACAGGAGAAAACTTGGTTATAAAGATTCATACGAGGCAAAAAATTCATCTTTCCCATCAAGGAATGCTCCAAAAAGTCTTTATAAAAGCATCAATGCAAATTTCAAACCCTTCCTCAGTTGTGACAACTCAACGACAAAATAAGAAAAAATCTCACCCGCCACATGATAGGACCTAAGATAAAATTTCTCACTCTAATTTTATACCTGTTTGTCACCATTGTGGAATTAAAGGTCACATCCGCCTAATTGTCACAAACTCTATGTATTTCCCTCGAATTACGTGGAAAAGTTTTTTAAAAATCCAAATCCTAAAGTTTCTAAGACCAATAGATTTCAAGCCTTTTCTAAAAATAATTTAAAAAATCCGGGTCAATTTCAAAAGTCAAAGAATTTGACCTTTTCAAAGCCTAAGTATGAAAATTTCAAAAATCAAAATATTTAAGTTTTTGTGAAAGGCATGAGAAAAAATAAAAATTTTGTCAAGATTATTTTCCCAAAAGCTAGGGCTATTTGGGTTCGAAAATCTAATCTTTTTACCAAACCCTTGGATGACCTTTGCTTTGAATCTCTTAAGAAATCTTTGGACATTTGTGTATATCCCCAATTTTCTAAAAACAAAAAAGATAGGAGTTCGTTATTCGTTTTGAAGATATTTTATAACTTTTATCTCCTTATATGTGCGTCAATCATTCGAACAAATAAATTTTTAATGGATTAAAAATCTATACTTTCATATAAATTGAAAAGAAGTTTTTTAGTGAACTTTGTCATAATTTTAATATGCTTGCTTAAATACTTGACTAATTACGCAGATACCTATCCATTTACATATCTATGGATCTTGGATTACGGTTTGATGCGTTGAAAAAATGTTGACGAGCCTTCATATTAAAAAAATAAAAACAAATTTTATGTCTTGGAAAGAGCTACTAGTGAAACTAATGAGAAGTCCCTTAATGACTCGTTGATTGTTAAGGGAAATGTTACCTACCCATAAATGTGTGAAAGCCACCAAAACCTTAAAGGAGATATATGATATAAAAAAAAAAAAATGAAAAAGAAGAAGAAGAAGACAATTGGCTCTTAATTTATTTGGTGCATCAAATTTAATCTCTTGATCTTATGATTTGTTTGAGGAGAAACATATATGTTTGATAAGTCAAAATCTCACACGTACACAAGTATTTTCTTTCGATTTTCTGGCCTAATTCATCTCATGACACAAACTTGAAAATTTATTTGGAGAGATAATTTTAGTTCATTTAAATTTATAAGACAAATTTGGACATAAGTGAAGTAAAATTTTTTTGTGAACTTTCCTATCAATTTTTGGGGTTTTTTATAAATATATTCAAAAATTTTTTTTTTTTTGTGTGCACAAAATGGCCCCATAATACTTTTCCAGAGAACTTCGTAGGTAAGGCATTGGCGATTTTTAATCCATCTACTTATTTGCATATTATTTTATGAGCTTGTCAATTCATATCAAAACGGGGGAGAAGAAAATTTCAAATTGTTATTTTTTGGTAGCAGCTTGAACATAAATTTGAACTTCAATGTTGTTTTAAAATTTTTGATATGAAGTCTTAATGTGTTTGTTCAAGTGTTATAGATTTGCTTTGGGATTTTTAATTTAAATTTTGATATAAAATTGCCAAGAGAGAGATTGTAAAGTTTTATTGTGACAAATTCTTACAAAATTTTAAATTAAATATGCTAGATTTGAATGTCTCCTATATTGAAGAAAATAAAAGATTTGCATGATTCCTAAATTGAAAATTTCCTAATTGGACATGAAATGAGATTCAAGTTTCCTAAATCAAACAACAATGGAGTTTCCTAATGGGATAAAGATTGAGTTTCCAAATCAAACAAGGATCGAGTTTCCTAATATATTGCTGATATAATTAGGAAACCTAAACAAAGAAGGAAATTGAATGAAGATTGAGTTCTTGCAGATCATGGAAGAATTGTACAAGTTTCCAAATCCTATAAAGTTCCATCAACATTTAGAGATTTTTTTAAAGAAGATTCTAAAAATTATAAAGATTTTGCTTTCGTTTAAGAAATCTGATTTTAGGAAATATGTTTATATATTTGAATCCTACTTGGAATAGTATTTTGTAAATCTATATATATGCACCTAAGCTTGATATACAAAGAAAACAATTGAAGGGCATATTATATAGTCTCATGAGAGATAATTTTTTTTCTTTGTGAGCTTATAAGTTTTTTTCTTGTTTTCTTTTACTCTTTGATGAGTCTGTTCACTTTCTGAGGAGTTGAAAAGTTTGTTTCCACTTGGTTTAGGTGTGTCAAGGATTCGAGAAAATACTTGAAAGAAGTTGTGGGAGGAGTTGTAGAGATTTCGAGTGACTACTTGTAACCTGAATTATATAGTGGAAATTGTTATGAGATTTTTCTCCTAGATAGAGTTTCCTTATTATTCGTTGGTACCTTCGTATTTTATTATTTATTGTGTGGCTTTGGAGTGATTCTGAAATTTTAACTTAAATCAGATAAATAAGATACAATATATATGATTTATAGAAAATTCAACAAATTCTAGACCCAATTCAACGAAATCATAGAAAATTCAGCTAATTCTATAGATAGTTTTCACGCTAGTTTTAGTATTCAAAATTCCATATATCACTCATAGAAAATTCAACAAATTCTAGACCCAATTCAATTCAACAAATTCATAAAAATGCTGAGCATACTATGAAAAATGTAAATAGAATTGACTATTTACCTGAAGTCGAGGGGTACCCCATGGGGAAAGTTATGAAGTAGAATTGCCATGTGGTGTGGTAGCCAAATTGTCAGCTGTAAAACACCCACTTGCTATGCTTGAATATCAGAATCCGATTACCACTGCTTTCGCAATGATAAATAGCACATCAAAGCAAGAGAGAAGGTGAGATGAGCATTGATTACCAAAGTTTGAAGTTCACCGAACACAACTTTATTGGAATATTGCAGTTGATAATTCCATTTTCGTTATGAGGTTAACAAAAAAGGAAAGAAAAGATGTATTTTTTAGACAATGATAAACTTATTTTTTACGGTTTAAAAAAAAAACGGGGGACCTCTTTTTACGTATATAAATTAGGATTAATAGGAAACTGACTATAAATGAGATGGGGTAAAAAAAATCCAAGCATAAGATTTTTTTTTTTTTTTTTTCCCCTTGAAGGGATGAAGAGAGAGTTTTTCTTTCGTAGATATCACAATTAAAAAGAAAAAGGGACTTGAAAGAGAAAAAAACAGAAGAAAGACATAGAAGAAGCATATTGCTCTTTGTTGTTCGAACTTCTAAAAAGACATTGCTTTTATTTATAGCTTTTTTTTTTAAATCTTAAAATTTAGAATAATAATAAGATTGTAGCATCTGAAATTTCTTATAGTTTCTTATTGAATTTATCTATGAAAGAAATTTACCTGGGTTGGTTCAAAAGAATGGAAGGAATGTGACACACTTTGTGAAAATCCTCTCCTTCTGTGCGAAGTCTGTCGCAGAATTCATTAGGCATGTTTTTAATTTTCAATTCTCGGAGAGTAGAGATGAATCTTAGTCCATCAGGAAGCATCTTCAATTTATTGCATTCATCAATGCGTAAAGTAGAAAGATTAGGCATGGCATTATCCGCTCGCCATTCCTCTAAATTCTCCAAAAGCTCAAGCCATAAATACCTGAGATTAGGAAAACCATGAGCAGAACAAACTATTTTCTTTCCCACAAAGGCATTTTTCAATAAATGAAGTCTCTTTAAATTGGGCAGCTTCTCCAGTGTTGTGATTGGGTCTTTCCTAAGTCTACTGTTGCACAAGGTTAAACTAGTGAAGCTTTGATAGGATAGGGGGTTATATTCTGGCAGTGGCAACCGATTTATAAACCCATCTATCAATAATTCAACAAGGCAATCGCAGCTAAGCAATTGTCTAAGATTGCTGAAGTCTTCTTGCGAACGAAAATAACAACCTATGAATTCAAAGGATGTTTCTTGTAGTTGGGGGTGGTCACTATAAAGGAGGTAGTTGTTGACGTCTTTCAGGAGCTTAAGCTTTTCCTTTATGCATATTCTCTCTAGTCTCCTTAGTTTGGTTAGGCCGAAAAGACCTTTAACATCAACCTTGTCCGGAGCAAAGTTTTCTAGTGTTTCCAAGTTGTTTAACCCATCTACTCGTAACATACTCCCATCTGTTAAGAATTCACCATAGTAAGGAAGATAAAGATGTACCAATCCTTCCATCTTCCACAAAACATTTGGCACAACGATACCGGAGGTTGTCCGCAAATCAAGGGTTTGCAAGTATCTCAGTTTTTCTATTGATGGTCGCAACTTATGAAATCCAGTTCCTTTTAAACCCAAATACCTCAAAAGGATAAGATTTCCAGCATCTATTTCTATTCCTCTCAAAGCTTTATTTTTATTTGTAATGAAATCTAGAACTCTGAGCAGTCTTGAATCTTCATAAATTGAGTCGAATTGACCTTCCACGGTATGATCATTGTAGAATAACAGAAGTGTCCGAATGTACCTTAAATTTCCTTCTCGTTGGAGAAGCTGAAGGTTGTTAATACTATCTTTATTTGGCAAATGGATTGCAACTCTATGTATTTTACGACTATCGCTACTACTCGCACCAGTTGACGACATAGAAGAGGGATGCTGCACTTGCTCAACCTTGAGCCCATAATTAATTACCGTGAGAAAATTTTCCTCCTTTGCCTTTAACAAACAAAAATCTCGCATGAGATCATGGAGCCGAAGCGATTCGACCCTCCTGCCCCCTTTGATTGCTGATTTCTCCTTCGACTCCAATTTCACCTGAATCATGCATCTTTGGGCGAGTTCACCCAACTTTTGCTCTGCAATTTCCATTGTTGTCTCATGACTGTTATGCTTCTGAGATACAAGACCTTCGGCCATCCATAGATGAAATAATCTTTTTGCATCTATGTCAAAATCTTCTGGGAAACTAGCCAAATAAAGGAAACATGCCTTTAGCTCGTATGGCAATTCCTGGTAACTCAGATCCAACACCTTTGATACTCTTCTGTATTCTCCCACATAGTCTTTGCGTCCTTCAAGATATGATCCAACATTTCGATGCACCTCCTGCCACTCGATCAAGGAATGCTTTGTTGCTAGAAGTCCTCCCAGCACTACAATGGCCAGCGGTAAGCACCCGCATTGTTCAACCATTTTCATCCCTAGCGCCTTCTTGCTTGGATCAATTATAATGTCTGTGCACAATGGGGTAATATGTTCATAAAACCAAAAAAAAAGGGGGGGAATTGTATAGTTATAGAAATAATCTACAATTCACCGAAATAATATCATTACCGAAATTGGCTGAATTTTTCTATTGAAAATTTACTCAATACTACTACTAAAAGATATTTCTTTTAATTTTAAAATTATAATTACAATTTTTTTAGTAACGTACAATTATTTTCCACCAATCAAAATTAATGCAAGTAATACTATGAAAAAACTTAATTAAACTTTATTTTCTAACAATTATAAACCTCTAAAGTTTCCTGATACCTGATAGGCTTACCTGTACTCTCAGTATTTGGGAGAACTGCTTTTTTCAGTAATAACTTCAAGCCCTCTTCTTTACTTAAACATTCAAGGTCGTGCATGTATCCTTGCCGATCTGCATATCTTGCCACATACTTTTTACGCGAAGTAAGCAATATTTTACTGCTAGAATTTGCACGAGGAAGAGCTGATGATAAGTCATCCCAAGCCCTTTCTGACCAAATGTCATCCAAAACAACAAGGCATTTCTTTTCCTGCATAAATGTGTTGACCAACTCAACTAGTTGATCTTCGATCATAATCACAATTTCATTACTCTTTTCTGGGAGGAGGGAAATTAGGATCCTTTGCAAAAGATCTTTTTGATTCCACTGTTGAGATATGGAAACCCAAGCAAAAGCATCAAAATGATCCTTAACCTCTTTTTCTCGATAAAGCCGCTGTGCAAGGGTAGTCTTTCCCAAACCCCCCATCCCACAAATGGAAATAACTCTGCAGTGTTTGTCTTCCCTCACCAGTTTTGTCACCAAAATCTTTATGTCGTCTTTAAAGCCCACAAAATCAGGCTCAAAGTCAAAATGAAAAGTCCTCCTTTCGGGTGCAGAACTTGAGCATCCTCTTTCTGTAGTAGCATCTAAGCCATAGCTCACTAAGCTTCCTTTCAATCTGGCAATATCACTCTTAATACTATCAATCTGAGCCGCAATCTTGGACCGAACACTGACTTCATTGCCAACGCAAAAAATTCTGGACATGGCACTTTTGACACCAGGACCTTTCCTAGAATCAACTTCCAATACAAAAGTTGAGATCGCATTCTCTGCATCGTATGCAGCTTCTCTGATTTCCGCAACCCAATCGCGAATTTGATCATCTTCATATTGTTTTGCATCTGCACTTTTCAGAAAGCGCCGAATATCCCTCAACTCCTTCTGAAGATCATCAACTTTGCCTCTTACTTCTCTCAAGATTGTTGCTTTCCCAATCAACCAACTTCCAATCCATTCCAGAGCCGAACAGACAGCCTGCTCGGCCATTTTTCTTTGCCAGGCCGATGAAGGACTATTTGGTTGACTTATCAATGCCTCGGGGGGATTCTTTTCTTCATTCTTATCCTAGTATTTTAGGGCTTCGTTTGGGTAAGAAAAATTTGTAGTTACTCAGTTTTTTTTTTTTTTTAAATAATCAAATTTAATCCTTTGTATTTTAAATTTTTTTAAATCTTAAAAAAATATGAAATTAATTAAAAAAAACTAAAATCTAACTACTATTATTTTTTTTTCTTCCCACATATTAAAAAAATTAACATTTTTCTTCCCAAACTAAACCTGATTTTGAGAGGTGGAATTCAACCGTGGAATGTAATATACTTAGGGCATGTTCTTCAAAAAAAACAGTAAAAAACATTGAAAACTTCTAAAAATCTGTAAAGTTCTCAAACACATTTTGTATTCTTCATATTTCGTAAAATTTTTATAAATTTTTATATATCTATATATTCTAACAAATGTTTACAAATCCCAATAATTTTTTTCCAAACCTCTATAATATTTCATAAACTCCAATAACATTTTTATAAATCTCAAAACTTTTCAATCACTTTTAATAAATTCTGACGTAAAATCCGATGGAACAAAAAAAACCTTTGGAACTAGTTGTGTCAAATATTAAAAAGTTTCATTATTCATTTTTAAAAAACGTGATTTAAAGATTACGAGTTAAATGTAAAATTGTTTCTCAAGCTATTTTTTTTATTGTTTTTCGTTATTTCTTAGGACTCTTAATAAATTTTACAACTTTTTCATCCAATAAAAAATTTAAAGAAAAAAATAAGAAAAGAAGTCAAGTCGATTTAAGGGAATGTTTGATTAATCAAAATTAATCAAAATTTATTAATTTTTTATATTTTTTATAATTAAATTTTATCACATATTATTTTTATATCAAATTTTTATATTTTTATTATATTTTTTTAATTATTTTTTCACCAACCCAAACCCAAAAATAATCAACTAACGATTTTTTAATACCAACCCAAGATTTTTATATTATTCTCCAGGCGTCAACATTGAAAATCAAAGAGAAAAAAGGGCTGCGCCCTGGAACAATCGACGAAATGCATGATTAGTACCGCAATTGTGACTAGTTTGAGCAAATATTGGCTGCGTTTGGCGGATAATAAACATCAAAATTCTTTTAAAACTTTTAAAACTTTTTAATACATTTTATTTATTTCGTAATTCGTATAATCTATATAAATTTTTATATATATTTACAGTAGAACCTTTTTAAATTGATACTCGATAAATTAATAAACTCTCTAAGATAATATTTTTCTCCGGTCCCGACTTGGGCCAGTTGAAAATTTAACAAATTTCGAT
>QLOD02164598.1:0-12765 GCA_003260245.2 Sideroxylon spinosum
GATCGTTAAATTTTAAATCGGCCATAACTTCAACTACATAACTCCGTCTCCTTGTTATAATATCTTTCTGGAAGGCTTGTAATAAGACGATGGCTCTAGAAAATTATTACGTCACTGGGTGATACAGATAGCATAGCGTAAGACTACTCGAAGACCAAGTGGCGTTGTTATGCCCGCACGGTTGATAAATTTTAAATTGGACATAATGTTTGGAACGTAAATCTGTTTCGTTAGTATAATATTTTTCTGGAAAGCTTGTATAAGATGAAGGGTCTGGAAAATTATTACGTCAACAGGGGAGGTAAACAGCATAGCGGAAGACTACTTTGAGTCCCGAGGTCGTTGTTATGCCTGCGCGGTTGTTAAAATATTAAATCAAACATAACTTTTGCTACATAACTCCGTTTTTTTATTATAATATGTTTTTGGAAAGTTTGAAATGAGACGAAGGCCCTAGGAAATTGTTACATCATTGGGTGATGTAAATAGCGTAGCGAAAGACTACTTGGAGGCCTGGAATCGTCGTTATGCCCGCGCAGTCGGTAATTTTTTAAATCAGCCATAACTTTTTCTACCTAAATCCGTTTTCTTATTATGATATGTTTCTGGAAACCTTGCGATGAGAAAAAGGCCCAGCAAAGTTATCGCATCATCGGATCATACAGATAGCATCGCGTAAGACTAAGTGGAGACCGAGGGATGTCGTTATGCCCGCGCAGTCGTTAAATTTGAAATTGGACATAAATTTTACAACATAAGTCCGTTTTCTTATTATAATATGTTTCTGGAAAACTTGTAGTAAGACAAAGCCCTAGAAACTATTACATTATTGCGGGATGTAAATAGGATAGCGGAAGACTACGTGGAGACCTAAGGTCGTCGTTATGCCCGCGCGGTCATTAAAATCTTAAATCGGCCATAATGTTGGCTACATAACTCTGTTTTCTTATTATATTATGTTTCTTGAAAGCTTGTAATGAGACGAAGGCCCTGGGAAATTGTTACATCATTGGGTGATGTAGATAGCATAGTGGAAGACTACTTGGAGACCTAGGGTCGTCGTTATGCCTGCGCGGTCGGTAATTTTTCTTAAATCGGCCATAACTTTTGCTACGTAACTCCGTCTTCTTACTACGATATGTTTCTGGAAAACTTGCAACGAGGAAAAGACCCTAAAAAATTATTACATCATTAGATAAAACAGATAGCATAGCGTAAGACTGCTTCGACACCTAGGGGCTATAACTTTGCTACGTAACTCCATTTTATTATTATAATATGTTTCTGGAAAAATTGTTATAAGACGAATGCCCTGAAAATTTATTATATCTTTGGGTGATGTAAATAGAATAGTGGAAGGCTATGCGGAGATCTAGAGTCATCGTTATGCCGACGCGGTCTTTTAATCTTAAATTAGCCATAACTTTTGATGCACAACTCCGTTTTGTTGTTTTAATATGTTTCTGAAAAGCTTATAATGAGACGAAGCGTCTGGCAAATTATTACGTCGTTGGATGATGTAAATGTTTCTAGATGATGTAATAATGTTCTTATTATAATATGTTTCTGAAAATCTTGTAATAAGATAAAGGCCTTAGAATTTGTTTCATTATTGGGGGATGTAAATAGGAGAGCGGAAGACTACGTGGAGACCAAAGGTCGTCGTTATGCCCGCACGGTCATTAAAATCTTAAATTGGGTATAATGTTTGCTACGTAACTCTGTTTTCTTTATTATAATATGGTTCTGGAAAGCTTGTAAGAAGACGAAGGCCCTGGGAAAGTGTTACATCATTGGGTGATGTAGATAGCATAGCGGAAGACTACTTGGAGACCTAGCGTCGTCGTTATGGCCGCGCGGTCGCTAATTTTTAAATCGGCCATAACTTTTTCTACGTAACTTCGTTTTCTTAATATAATGTATTTCTGGAAGGCTAGTAATTGGATAAAGGCTCTGGAAAATTATTACATCATTGGGTGATGTAAATAGCATAGCGGAGGGCGATTTGGAGACCCAGGGCGTCGTTTTGCCTGCGTGGTCGTTAAATTTTAAATCGGACATAACTTTTCCTATATAACTCCATCTTGTAGTTATAATATGTTTCTGGTAAACTTGTAATGAGACGAAGCCCTTGAAAATTATTACATCATTGATTGAAGAAAATGGCTAAGCGGAAGATTACTTAGAGACATGGGGACGTCGTTGTGCCCGCGCGGTCGTTAAATTTTAAATCGACCATAATATTTACGACGTAACTTTGTTTTATTATTAAAATATGTTTCCGGAAAAATTCTTATAAAATGAATGCCCTAAAAAATTATTACGTCATTAGGTGATGTAAATAGTATAGTAGAAGACTACATGGAGATCTATTGTCGTCGTTATACCCGCGCGGTCGTTAAATTGTAAATTGACCATAACTTTTGCTACACAACTCCGTTTTCGTATTATAATATGTTTCTAAAAAGCCTATAATGAGATAAAGAGCCTGGCAAGTTATTACATCGTCACGTAAGGCTAAGTGGAGACCTAGGGGCGTCATTATGCCCACACGGTCGTTAAATTTTAAATCGGACATGAATTTTTCTACGTAACTCCGTTTTCTTATTATAATATGTTTCTAGAAAGCTTGTAATAATACAAAGGCCCTAGAAACTATTACATCATTGATGTAAGCAGCATAGCGAAAGACTATGTGGAGACCTAAGGTCATTAAAATCTTAAATTGGTCATAACTTTTGTGATGCAACTTCGTTTTCTAATTATGATTTGTTTCCGGAAATCTTGCGATCAGACGAAGGCCCTGGAAAATTATCACACAATCGGATGATACAGGTAGAATAGCGTACAGCGAGGGGCGTCGTTGTGCCGCTGCGGTCCTAAAATTTTAAATCGGACATTACTTTTGCTACAAAACTCCGTTTTATTATCATAATATGTTTCTGGAAAAATTGTAATAAGATGAATTGCCTGAAAAATTATTACATGATTGGGTGATGGAAATAGTATAGCGGAAGACTACATGGAGACCTGTGGGTTGTCGTTATGCCCGCGCGGTAGTTAAATCATCAATTTGCCATAACTTTTTGCTACACAACTCTGTTTTCGTATTATAATATGTTTCTGAAAAGCCTATAATGAGATAAAGAGCTTGTTAAGTTATTATGTCGTCACGTAAGACTAAGTGGAGACCTAGGGGCGTCGTTATGCCCACGCAGCCGTTAAATTTTAAATCGGACATAAATGTTTCTACGTAACTCCATTTTCTTATTATAATATGTTTCTGGAAAGCTTGTAATAGTACAAAGGCCCTAGAAACTATTACATCATTGGGGGAAGTAAGCAGCAGAGCGAAAGACTATGTGGAGACCTAAGGTCATTAAAATCTTAAATCGGCCATAATGTTTGCTACGTAACTCTATTTTCTTATTACAATATGTTTTTGGAAAGCTAGTAATGAGACAAAGGCCATGGGAAATTGTTACATCATTGGGTGATGTAAATAGCATAGCGGATGACTACATGAAGACCTAGGGTCATTGTTATGCCCCCGCGGTCGGTAATTCTTAGATCGGCCATAACTTTCGCTACGCAACTCCTTTCCTTATTGTGATCTGTTTCCGAAAAGCTTACGATGAGACGAAGGCCCGGGAAAATTATCACATCATTGGATGATACAGATAGAATAGCGCAAGACTACTTGGACACTGAGGGGCATTATTGTGCTGGTGCGGTCCTTAGATTTTAAATCGGATATAACTTTTGCTACATAACTCCGTTTTATCATAAAAATATGTTTCTGGAAAAACTGTAACAAGACGAATGACCTGAACAATTATTACGTTATTGTGTGATGGAAATTGCATAGCGGAAGACTATATGGAGACCAGGGGTCGTCGTTATGCCCTCGCGGTCGTCAAATCTTAAATCGGCCATAACTTCAACCACATAACTCTGTCTTCTTGTTATAATATCTTTCTGGAAGGCTCATAATAAGATGATGGCTCTGGAAAATTATTACGTCACTAGGTGATACAAATAGCATAGCGTAAGACTAGTCGGAGACCAAGTGGCATCGTTATGCCCGAACGGTTGATAAATTTTAAATCGGACATAACGTTTGGAACGTAAATCTGTTTTGTTACCATAATATGTTTCTGGAAAGCATGTATAAGACGAAGGGCTTCGAAAATTATTACCTCAATAGGGGATGTAAACAGCATAGCGGAAGACTACTTTGAGACCTGGGTCGTCGTTATGTCCGCGCTATAGTTAAAATATTAAATCAAACATAACTTTTGCTGCGCAACTCCATTTTTTTATTCTAATATATTTTTTGAAATCTTGAAATAACACGAAGGCCCTAGGAAATTGTTACATCATTGGGTGATGTAGATAGCATAGCGGAAGACTACTTGGAGGCCTGGAATCGTCGTTATGCCCGCGCAGTCGATAATTTTTTAAATCGGCCATAACTTTTTCTACCTAACTCCATTTTCTTATTATGATATGTTTGGAAAGGTTGTGATGAGAAAAAGGCCCTGCAAAGTTATCACATCATCAGATGATACAAATAGCATCGCGTAAGACTAAGTGGAGACTGAGGGGCGTCATTATGCCCGCGCAGTCGTTAAATTTGAAATCGGACATAAATTTTACAACATAAGTCTGTTTTCTTGTTATAATATGTTTCTGGAAAACTTGTAGTAAGACAAAGCCCTAGAAACTATTACATTATTGGGCGATGTAAACAGGATAGCGGAAGACTACGTGGAGACCTAAGGTCATCGTTATGCCCACGCGGTCATTAAAATCTTAAATCGGCCATAATGTTTGCTACGTAACTCTGTTTTCTTATTACAATATGTTTCTAGAAAGCTTGTAACGAGACGAAGGCCCTGGGAAATTGTTACATCATTGAGTGATGTAGATAGCATAGTGGAAGACTACTTGGAGACCTAGGGTCGTCGTTATGCCTACGCGGTCGGTAATTTTTCTTAAATCGGCCATAACTTTTGCTACGTAACTCCGTTTTCTTATTATGATATGTTTCCGGAAAACTTGCGAAGAGGCAAAGACCCTAAAAAATTATTACGTTAGATAAAACAGATAGCATAGCGTAAGACTACTTCGACACCTAGGGGCTATAACCTTGCTACTAACTCCATTTTTATTACTATAATATGTTTCTGGAAAAATTGTTATAAGACGAATGCCCTCAAAATTTATTTGGTCTTTGAGTGATGTAAATAGCATAGCTGAAGGCCACGTGGAGATCTAGGGTCGTCATTATGCCGACGCGGTCTTTAAATCCTAAACTGGCCATAACTTTTGATGCACAACTCCGTTTTTTTGTTTTAATATATTTCTAAAAAGCTTATAATGAGACGAAGCGTCTGGCAAATTATTACGTCGTTGGATGACGTAAATGTTTCTGGATGATGTAATAATGTTCTTATTATAATATGTTTCTGAAAAGTTTATAATAAGACAAAGGCCTTAGAAACTTTTAGATTATTGGGGGATGTAAATAGGAGAGTGGAAGACTACGTGGAGACCAAAGGTCGTCGTTATGCCCGCGTGGTCATTAAAATCTTAAATCGGGTATAATGTTTGCTACGTAACTCTTATAATATGTTTCTGGAAAAACTGTAACAAGACAAATGACTTGAACAATTATTACATGATTGTGTGGTGGAAATTGCATAGCAGAAGACTATATGGAGACCAGGGGTCGTCGTTATGCCCGCGCAGTAGGTTATTTTTTAAATCGGCCATAACTTTTTCTACCTAACTCCGTTTTATTATTATGATACGTTTCTGGAAAGCTTGCGATTAGAAAAAGGCCCTGTAAAGTTATCACATCATCGGATGATACAGATAGCATCGCTAAGACTAAGTGCAGACCGAGGGGCGTCGTTATACCCGTGAAGTCGTTAAATTTGAAATCGAACATAAATTTTGCTACATAAGTCCGTTTTCTTATTATAATATGTCTGGAAAACTTTTAGTAAGCCAAAGCCCTAGAAACTATTACATTATTGGGGGATGTAAACAGGATAGCGGAAGACTACGTGGAGACCTAAGGTCGTCGTTATGCCTGCGCGGTTATTAAAATCTTAAATCGGCCATAATGTTTGCTACGTAACTCTGTTTTCTTATTATAATAAGTTTCTAGAAAGCTTGTAAAGAGACAAAGGCCCTGGGAAATTGTTACATCATTGGGTGATGTAGATAGCATAGTGGAAGACTACTTGGAGACATAGGGTCGTCGTTATGCTTGCGCGGTCGGTAATTTTTCTTAAATCGGCCATGACTTTTGCTACGTAACTCCGTTTTCTTACTACGATATGTTTCTGGAAAACTTGCGACGAGGAAAAGACCCTAAAAAATTATTACATCATTAGATAAAATAGATAGCATAGCGTAAGACTACTTCGACACCTAGGGGCTATAACTTTGCTACGTAACTCCATTTTATTATTATAATATGTTTCTGGAAAAATTGTTATAAGACGAATGCCCTGAAAATTTATTATATCTTTGGGTGATGTAAATAGAATAGCGGTAGGCTACGTAGAGTTCTAGGGTCATCGTTATGCCGACGCGGTATTTAAATCTTAAATTGGCCATAACTTTTGATGCACAACTCCGTTTTGTTGTTTTGATATGTTTCTGAAAAGCTTATAATGAGACGAAGCGTCTGGCAAATTATTACGTCGTTGGATGATATAAATGTTTCTGGATGATGTAATAATGTTCTTATTATAATATGTTTCTGAAAATCTTGTAATAAGACAAAGGCCTTAGAAATTGTTACATTATTGGGGGGTGTAAATAGGAGAGCGGAAGACTACGTGGAGACCAAAGGTCGTCGTTATGCCCGCGCGGTCATTAAAATCTTAAATCAGGTATAATGTTTGCTACGTAACTCTGTTTTCTTTATTATAATATGTTTCTGGAAAGCTTGTAAGAAGACGAAGGCCCTGGGAAAGTGTTACATCATTGGGTGATGTAGATAGCATAGCGGAAGACTACTTTGAGACCTAGGGTCGTCGTTATGCCCGCGCGGTCGCTAATTTTTAAATCGGCCATAACTTTTGCTACGTAACTTCGTTTTCTTGATATAATTTGTTTCTAGAAGGCTTGTAATTAGATAAAGGCTCTGGAAAATTATTACATCATTAGGTGATGTAAATAGCATAGCAGAGGGCGATTTGGAGACCCAGGGCGTCGTTTTGCCTGTGTGGTTGTTAAGTTTTAAATCGGACATAACTTTTCCTACGTAACTCTGTCTTGTAGTTATAATATGTTTCTGGTAAACTTGCAATAAGACGAAGCCCTTGAAAATTATTACATCATTGATTGAAGAAAATGGCGGAGCGGAAGATTACTTAGAGACATGGGGACGTCGTTGTGCCCGCGCGGTCGTTAAATTTTAAATCGACCATAATATTTACTGCGTAACTCTGTTTTATTATTAAAATATGTTTCCGAAAAAATTCTTATAAAACGACTGCCCCAAAAAATTATTACGTCATTAGGTGATGTAAATAGTATAGTAGAAGACTACATGGAGATCTATGGTCGTCGTTATGCCCGCGTGGTCGTTAAACCGTAAATTGGCCATAACTTTTGCTACAGAACTCCGTTTTCGTATTATAATATGTTTCTAAAAAGCCTATAATGAGATAAAGAGCCTGGCAAGTTATTACATCGTCACGTAAGGCTAAGTGGAGACCTAGGGGCGTCATTATGCCCACACGGTCGTTAAATTTTAAATCGGACATGAATTTTTCTACGTAACTCCGTTTTCTTATTATAATATGTTTCTAGAAAGCTTGTAATAATACAAAGGCCCTAGAAACTATTACATCATTGATGTAAGCAGCATAGCGAAAGACTATGTGGAGACCTAAGGTCATTAAAATCTTAAATTGGTCATAACTTTTGCTACGCAACTTCGTTTTCTAATTATGATTTGTTTCCGGAAATCTTGCGATCAGACGAAGGCCCTGGAAAATTATCACATCATCGGATGATACAGGTAGAATAGCGTACAGCGAGGGGCGTCGTTGTGCCGGTGTGGTCCTAAAATTTTAAATCGGACATTACTTTTGGTACAAAACTCCGTTTTATTATCATAATATGTTTCTGGAAAAACTGTAATAAGGTGAATTGCCTGAAAAATTATTACATGATTGGGTGATGGAAATAGTATAGCGGAAGACTACATGGAGACCTGTGGGTTGTCGTTATGCCCGCGCGGTAGTTAAATCATAATTTGCCATAATTTTTGCTACATAACTCTGTTTTCGTATTATAATATGTTTCTGAAAAGCCTGTAATGAGATAAAGAGCCTGTTAAGTTATTATGCCATCACGTAAGACTAAGTGGAGACCTAGGGGCGTCGTTATGCCCACGCGATCGTTAAATTTTAAATCGGATATAAATGTTTCTACGTAACTCCATTTTCTTATTATAATATGTTTCTGGAAAGCTTGTAATAGTACAAAGGCCCTAGAAACTATTACATCATTGGGGGAAGTAAGCAGCATAGCGAAAGACTATGTGGAGACCTAAGGTCATTAAAATCTTAAATCGGCCATAATGTTTGCTACGTAACTCTATTTTCTTATTACAATATGTTTTTGGAAAGCTAGTAATGAGACAAAGGCCTTGGTAAAATGCTACATCATTGGGTGATGTAGATAGCATAGCGGAGGACTACTTGGAGACCTAGGGTCATTGTTATGCCTGTGCGGTCGATAATTCTTAAATCGGCCATAACTTTCGCTACGCAACTCCTTTCCTTATTGTGATCTGTTTCCGGAAAGCTTACAATGAGACGAAGGCCCGGGAAAATTATCACATCATTGGATGATATAGATAGAATAGCGCAAGACTACTTGGACACTAAGGGGCATTATTGTGCCGGTGCGGTCCTTAGATTTTAAATAGGATATAACTTTTGCTACATAACTCCGTTTTATCATAAAAATATGTTTCTGGAAAGACTGTAACAAGACGAATGACCTGAACAATTATTACGTGATTGTGAGATGGAAATTGCATAGTGGAAGACTATATGGAGACCAGGGGTCGTCGTTATGCCCGCGCGGTCGTTAAATCTTAAATCGGCCATAACTTCAACCACATAACTCCGTCTCCTTGTTATAATATCTTTCTGGAAGGCTCATTATAAGACGATGGCTCTGGAAAATTATTACGTCACTGGGTGATACAAATAGCATAGCGTAAGACTACTCGAAGACCAAGTGGCATCGTTATGCCCGCACAGTTGATAAATTTTGAATCGGACATAACATTTGGAACGTAAATCTATTTTGTTACCATAATATGTTTCTAGAAAGCATATATAAGACGAAGGGCTTCGAAAATTATTACCTCAATAGGGGATGTAAACAGCATAGCAGAAGGCTACTTTGAGACCTGGGGTCGTCGTTATGTCTGCACTATAGTTAAAATATTAAATCAAACATAACTTTTGCTACGCAACTCCGTTTTTTTATTATAATATATTTTTGGAAATCTTGAAATGAGACGAAGGCCTTAGGAAATTGTTACATCATTGGGTGATGTAGATAGCATAGCGGAAGACTACTTGGAGGCCTGGAATCGTCGTTATGCCTGCGCAGTCGGTAATTTTTTAAATCGGCCATAACTTTTTCTATCTAACTCCGTTTTCTTATTATGATATGTTTGGAAAGCTTGTGATGAGAAAAAGGCCCTGCAAAGTTATCACATCATCAGATGATACAGATAGCATCGCGTAAGACTAAGTGGAGACCGAGGGGTGTCGTTTTGCCCGCGCAGTCGTTAAATTTGAAATCGGACATAAATTTTACAACATAAGTCCGTTTTCTTGTTATAATATGTTTCTGGAAAACTTGTAGTAAGACAAAGCCCTAGAAACTATTACATTATTGGGCGATGTAAATAGGATAGCGGAAGACTACGTGGAGACCTAAGGTCGTCGTTATGCCCGTGCGGTCATTAAAATCTTAAATCGGCCATAATGTTTGCTACGTAACTCTGTTTTCTTATTATAATATGTTTCTAGAAAGCTTGTAATGAGACGAAGGCCCAGGAAAATTGTTACATCATTGGGTGATGTAGATAGCATAGTGGAAGACTACTTGGAGACCTAGGGTCATCGTTATGCCTACGCGGTCGGTAATTTTTCTTAAATCGGCCATAACTTTTGCTACTTAACTCCGTTTTCTTATTATGATATGTTTCCGGAAAACTTGCGAAGAGACAAAGACCCTGAAAAATTATTACATCATTAGATAAAACAGATAGCATAGCGTAAGACTACTTCAACCCCTAGGGGCTATAACCTTGCGACGTAACTCCATTTTTATTATTATAATATGTTTCTGGAAAAATTGTTGTAAGACGAATGCCCTGAAAATTTATTATATCTTTGGGTGATGTAAATAGCATAGCCGACGGCTACGTGGAGATCTAGGGTCGTCATCATGCCGACGCGGTCTTTAAATCCTAAACTGGCCATGACTTTTGATGCACAACTCCGTTTTGTTGTTTTAATATGTTTCTAAAAAGCTTATAATGAGACGAAGCGTCTGGCAAATTATTACGTCGTTGGATGATGTAAATGTTTCTGAATGATGTAATAATGTTCTTATTATAATATGTTTCTGAAAAGTTTGTAATAAGACAAATGCCTTAGAAACTTTTAGATTATTGGGGGATGTAAATAGGAGAGCGGAAGACTACGTGGAGGCCAAAGGTCGTCGTTATGCCCGTGTGGTCATTAAAATCTTAAATCGGGTATAATGTTTGCTACGTAACTCTTATAATATGTTTCTGGAAAAACTGTGACAAGACGAATGACCTGAACAATTATTACATGATTGTGTGATGGAAATTGCATGGCGGAAGACTATATGGAGACCAAGGGTCGTCGTTATGCCCGCGCAGTAGGTAATTTTTTAAATCGGCCATATCTTTTTCTACCTAACTCCATTGTCTTATTATGATATGTTTTTGGAAAGCTTGCGATTAGAAAAAGGCCCTGCAAAGTTATCACATCATCGGATGATATAGATAGCATCGCTAAGACTAAGTGCAGACCGACGGCCGTCGTTATGCCCATGCAGTCGTTAAATTTGAAATCGGACATAAATTATACAACATAAGTCCGTTTTCCTATTATAATATGTCTAGAAAACTTGTAGTAAGCCAAAGCCCTAGAAACTATTACATCATTGGGGGATGTAAACAGGATAGCGGAAGACTACGTGGAGACCTAAGGTCGTCATTATGCCCGCGCGGTCATTAAAATCTTAAATCGGCCATAATGTTTGCTACGTAACTCTGTTTTCTTATGATAATATGTTTCTAGAAAGCTTGTAACGAGAGGAAGAACCTGGGAAATTGTTACATCATTCGGTGATGTAGATAGCATAGTGGAAGACTACTTAGAGACCTAGGGTCGTCGTTATGCCTGCGCGGTCGATAATTTTTCTTAAATCGGCCATAACTTTTGCTACGTAACTCCGTTTTCTTATTATGATATGTTTCTGGAAAACTTGCGAAGAGGCAAATACCCTGAAAAATTATTACATCATTAGATAAAACAGATAGCATAGCGTAAGACTACTTCGACACCTTAGGGCTATAACTTTGCTGCGTAACTCAATTTTATTATTATAATATGTTTTTGGAAAAATTGTAATAAGACGAATGCCTTGAAAATTTATTATATCCATGGGTGATGTAAATAGCATAGCGGAAGGCCATGTGGAGATCTAGGGTCGTCGTTATATCGACGCGGGCTTCAAATCCTAAATTGGCCATAACTATTGATGCACAACTCTGTTTTGTTGTTATAATTTGTTTCTAAAAAGCTTATAATGAGACGAAGCGTCTGGCAAATTTTACGTCGTTGGGTGATGTAAATGTTTCTAGATGATGTAATAATGTTCTTATTATAATATGTGTTTTGAAAAGCTTGTAATAAGACAAAGGCCTTAGAAATTTTTACGTTATTGGGGGATGTAAATAGGAGGGCGGAAGACTACGTGGAGACCAAATGTCATCGTTATGCCCGCACGGTCATTAAAATCTTAAATCGGGTATAATGTTTGCTACGTAACTCTATTTTCTTTGTTATAATATGTTTTTGGAAAGCTTGTAATGAGACGAAGGCCCTGGGAAAGTGTTACATCATTGGGTGATGTAGATAGCATAGCGGAAGACTACTTGGAGACCTAGGGTCGTCGTTATGCCCGCGCGGTCGCTAATTTTTAAATCGGCCATAACTTTTTCTACGTAACTTCATTTTCTTAATAAAATTTGTTACTGGAAGGCTTGTAATTAGATAAAGGCTCTGGAAAATTATTACATCATTGGGTGATGTAAATAGTATAGCGGAGGGCGATTTGGAGACCCAGGGCGTCGTTTTGCCTGCGTGGTCGTTAAATTTTAAATCGAACGTAACTTTTCCTACGTAACTTCGTCTTGTAGTTATAATATGTTTCTGATAAACTTGTAATAAGACGAAGGCCCTTGAAAATTATTACATCATTGGTTGAAAAAAATAGTAAAGCAGAAGATTACTTAGAGACATGGGGATGTCGTTGTGCCCGCGTAGTCGTTAAATTTTAAATCGGCCATAATATTTACTACGTAGCTCCTTTTTATTATTAAAATATGTTTCTGGAAAAATTCTTATAAAACGAATGCCCTAAAAAATTATTACATCATTAGGTGAT
>QLOD02164634.1:0-12760 GCA_003260245.2 Sideroxylon spinosum
ATTCCTTAGTCTCTCTGACAGTCGTATGTATAGATGTCACAGCTCTATCATACATGTCCTTTATCGCCTCAATATATGCGACACACATTCCTTTCTTTTCCAATACTCTACAGAATCTCCCAAGCAATTCGGTCATAGGCCTTCTCCAAATCAATAAACACCATATGTAAATCTTTTTGACCTTCTCTATATTATTCCATTAACCTCCTCATAGCCTCCATGGTTGATTTCCTTGGCATGAAACCAAATTGATTCCCTGAAACGTTTGTTATCTTTCTTAGTCTTCTCTGAATAACTCTCTCCCATAATTTCATCGCATGGCTCATTGGTTTAATCCTATGGTAATTGGTACATTTATGAATATCTCCATTGTTCTTGTACATGGGTATAAGAATTCTTTTCCTCCATGCATCAGGCATGTTCTTGGTCTTTGGCACTACATTAAAAAGTTTTTTCAATCAACTTATGCCATCATCCCCCAAGCACATCCAAACCTCAATAGGGATACCATCTAGCCCAATCGCTTTCCCATTTTTCATCATTTTCAATACTTCTTTTACTTCCTCTGTACCGATTCTCCTATAGAACATATGATTCAATTCTTCCCTAGAAGTGGTAAGCTGCTCCAATTGTATGTCATTATTACTGCTTACGTTAAATAACTTGTAGAAGTAGTTCTTCCAACACTCCTTTATCTCCTCTTCCTTTACTAATACCTTTTTATCCTTATCCTTAATGCATTTAACTTGCTTTAAGTCCTTGGTTCGCCTATCTCTGGCTTTAGCAAGTTTGAATATCTCTCTTTCGTCTTCCTTAGTGTCAAGTCGCCTATATAGCTCCTCAAGTGCCTTTGCCTTGGCTTCACTAACTGTTTTTTTGGTTTCCCTTTTTGCTTCTTTATACCTCTCCAAGTTCGCTTCATTTCGATCCTTTTGCCAAGATTTAAAACTCTCTCTCTTTCTTATCGTGTTTTGGACGACCTCGCTCCACCATCATATCTCTTTTTGTGTCGGAGCACCTAATTTGGATCCTCTTAAGGCTTCTGTTCCTATCCTCCTAATACACTTTGCTACCTTATTCCACATATTATTTGTACTCTCATTGACCGTCCAAATGTCTTCCTCTAGTACTCTTTTCCTTAATGCTAGTTGTTTATCACCTTTTAAGTTCCACCATTTAGTCCTTAAGCATCTATGCAATTTTTTTTTTTTCTAATCCACCTTTGGAGTAGCACATCTATGTTCAACAACCTATGTTGGGAAGTCAACCTCTCTCCCGGTATAACCTTACAATCTTTACAAGCTAAGCGATCTCTTTTCCTAGTTATGAAGAAGTCAATCTGTGTCCTTGAGGAGCCATTCTTATAAATCGCCAAATGTTCCTCTCTCTTCCTAAAAAAGGTGTGCGTCATCATGAGATCATAAGCCACTGCAAACTCTAAAATATCATTCCTTTCTTTATTTCTATTACCGTATCCATATTCCCCATGTACTCCTATGGATGTAGGACGTTTAAATCTCCTTCTATAAATACTATCTCTCCTTGGGGTATCTCTAGTAGCACTCCTTCCACGTCTTCCCAAAACTTCTCCTTATGTCCATCTCCTAAGCCCAACTGGGGGGTATAAGTACTAATTATGTTCACTATCTCTTCTCCTAACACTAACTTAATTACAATAATCCTATTTCCATAGCGTTTTACATTAACTATATATTCCTTTAGATCTTTGCTTACCACTTTGCCGATTCGATTTCGCGATCTATCAAGTCCCGTATACCATAACTTATTCTCAGTCCTCTCAATCTCTTTAGCTTTTTGTCCCACCCACCCAGTCTCTTGCAAGCAAGTAATTTTATACTCAGTCCTCTCAATCCCTTTAGCTTTTTGCCCCACCTACCTTGTCATTTCTATTGTATTCACCACTTCCATAAGTTTTCCAGTTAGACTCCCAATGTTTCAAGTACTTAATCTCAGCCTTCCATTTTGGACTAGCTTCCTTACCTCTCTCACTCGTTCAAGAAAGTGCGAAGACATTTGCCTATTTAACACTGTATTCGGGCATCGATGCAGCAATCCCTACTTATTTATCACTGTATTTGGACCATACAGCTCGTCGCTAAGTAGGGACGCTCCTACGAAATTTCATTATATCTTAAATCTATGAAGAAATCCGACTGAGTATTGTGCTGGCTGTTGGCTAAATAACGCATAACCTTCTTCTTTTGTCCGGGTTTGGGACCGGTTATGTTAAGGATATCCCAACATAGGCGGATTTTTTTATTTTTTTGATTTTTTTATTTTTAACTTCATTCTAGAGATTCTCTTAAGAGGAGTTGATGAGGACCCCTTTAGATTGCAACAATGTAATCGTATTCAATGCAAATGAAAAAGAATTTAAAGACGTAGGTTTTCTAGGCTTTCAAAATTATCCCCCCGAAAAAGGGGGGGTAAATAGCTGAAGTAGATATGTTCTCCATTTCACAAATTTACAAATTTATCATATGTAGCAACCGAAATGAAAGCTAGGTGAGAATGGTATACTCATCAACTTCTTAACAATATTGGATAAGCATGGCTATTTTTTTACCTGGATTTGAAAAGAGTTTATAGATTCATCAATGATAATGTGGTTATTACCACTTTACTTAGAGGAGTTTGCAAAATAGACAGTATCTAAAGTGACAACATTTTACTGAAACATTAGTTTAGTGGATTGGTCACAATTGAGAAGAGGGTACATGGGAGTAACTCAAGATTTTTTCCTTACACTACCATTACCTTGAGGATAAGGTCATTTTTATGTAGGTGGGAGTTGTAGAAAAATGGTGAAGCAGAGTAGAGAAGAGGAAGGGATGATGGGAAGTGAGGGCAAAATGAGGTTATTACCATGTTACTTATCTGCAAAATAGATAGTATGAGAAAGGACAACATTTTACTGAAGCATTAGTTTTGTGGATGGGTCACAACTGAGAAGAGGGTATATACGAGTAACTTCAGATTTTTTCCTTGCGCTACCATTACCTTGAGAATAAGGTCATTTTTATGGAGGTGGGAGTTGTAGAGGAATGGTGAAGCAGAGTGGAGAAGAGGAAGGGATGATGGAAAGTGAGGGCGAAATGAGGAAGACATGTGAAGGAGGTAACGGTGAAGAAAAAAATTTAGAAGTATGTGAAGGTGAGAACGGTGAAGAATAATTTATACTTAGGATTTCAAGGACAGATATGGGTTGTTCAATGCATGTTTGGATGTATGACTATGATGTGACAACTATGAGCCCTCAGATCTTAACTCAATTCAGGCAAATGGACGGACTAGATTTGCTTTCGGACTTGCTCAATCCCAAGTTTACATTTGTGAAGCAACAAGCATCTAGAGCAGAGCAAGATAGAAAATTAGACAAACAGTTTGGATGATCTCAGAAGTTAGGTAGGGCTAAAGTCAGACATAGCTACAAACGACATTAAGTGGGTGAAGCAGATCTGATAGTGAGCAGTAGAGGTAAGTGGATAGTCAACCAGGACCTTCTAGAAGATTTGGGAACGACATGGATCATGGAGGCAAGTCGAGAAGTTGGGTAGCCTAATGAGAGTTGCATGAGCCTTCTGGGTTGCCTAAGATCGATAGATGTTGGTAGAATAGTGCTTGATGACTGCAAGTGCACGGATCGTATGTAGCAATTTAAATTCATAAAATGGTGGAGCATGAGTTGTTCTTTCACAGGGAGGGACTTGAGGTGTGGACATTTAGAAAAATAATTTACAATCAGGCAAGATATTGAGTTGTCCACTTGTTAGGTACCCATGATCAAAGCATCATCAAATTGATTTCCAAAAATTGAGATTTTATGTTCCAGATGGTGAGATATCAAACCATAAATTACCCGCAAGCTTTCAACTGTAACATTGTCCATTCAAGTTTGAAAGGACCATGACTACCACTAAGGAAATGGTGATTAGCTAGAACTTGAGGAAAATCATTTATGGCTATGCAAGACATTGAACGACAAGTCCTATTAGTGACTCAAAATCGTAACATTGCTGGATTTGATTTTTAAAACAATTTGATAGAGCTGGATTTGATTTTTAAAACAATTTGATAGAATTAATTCTAATGGCAAGAGATCAAATCTTGAATTCACCAACATGGACCTATGATCATAATATTGGCCAACCAATTTATATGATTATCAGACAAAAAATCCCCAATTTCCATATAAGAAATTTTGGTTGATATATGGAAATTAAGACCATTGTTGGGAAACCATGGGATTCTAGGTCTCCATAATTCGCAATTAACTTTAAGAACCATAGAAATCTAAAACATAATCCATCATCCATTCAAATATAAAAACCCCAAGTCTAGTACAAGAATATCAAGAATCATCTATAGAAAAAGTGAGTTTGCAAGAATCAACCAATGAAACTGAAATTACATGACATAGAAAGAATTGGAATTTGTATTACCTCACAAATTATCCATATATAGCCTTCATACGAGCCCCTTAGGTGGGAGAGGTAGTGTCTTTATAACAAAGTGAAACTTTAGAGTTCATCCAAGTGCTGTTTTAATTTCTCATATTGTACCCCAAGGCATGGTTCACGTGGCCAAGCAATTGAGGGTAAGTACCTAAGGTATTTGGTCTCAAATTCGATTCCCACTGGATGCTATTACTCCTTGCGGGTCACTTACACAAGCACGGGCTTATACTTGCATTGTTCATGGGTCTTGTGGGGTAGCTCACGAGCTAAGGTATTCTATGGTTAGGTCCAATGTGGCTCTGCCTTGGAAAGTTCCTTGTCACCCCCCCAAAAAAAAAAAAAAAAAAAAAAAAATTCCTCATATTGTGACCCATGTTAACTTCTGGAGTATCAGTTGGTGTCCATTTCCCAGGTCTTAATATCTTGAATTATGAATGAGCATTTCATGTATGAGTAGTACCACCATTTCGATTCTTGACTTGGGTGATTACCGTTCAAAAAAAAAAAAAAAAATAACATGGATTGGGACTATAAATTATTGTGTTTGAGACAACTTAATAATGTTTCTTGTATTCTTAGTGAGGAAAAAGCATCAATTTTTTGTTTGTTAATTAGCTACCTTAATTGCTTGAATTTTTTGTAGATTGAAATTTGTACAATTAGGGGATAAAATTATGGTACCACTATAAAAAGAGGTGGCTTGCTCTATCTGGGATTGGTTTTGGGGGCATTCATGATCTATAGCTACAAAGCATAGGCCTTTATGTACCTTAACCAAATTTTGTTCTTATTAGTGGCGGTGACGTATGATAATATGGCTATCTAGCTGCTAATGGTTGCCATTAAGCAATTGTAGGCAACCACATACCTCTTAAATGTCATCATTGGTGGTTGTTCATGTTATTCTACTTGCCAACATTCAGCGGAGTAGTACGGAATCTAGAATCTAGATATTAAATGTCATAAATATCAACATCCATATTATTAGATTAACAATATATTGGAAGAATATTGCATTTATGTTTTTTTATCTTCACTTTTTCCTTACTAGTTCTGTAGAAACTTCTATAATCAAGTTGTGACACATATGATAAAGTTGTACCTTTTCTTATGCTTTGTTATGAAATGCTTTAAAATCCAAATTTTGACATTCATGATAAACTTTGATTCTTTCTTATGCTTTATTATGGCACCACTTTTATTATGCTCCGCCACTAACATCTTATTGAACTTCTTTGGTTACAGGCAATTGCAAATGCTTGCAAAGTTACAGAAACATTCATGTCAGAACTGACTAAATCTGAAGTTCATGATGAATGCGAAACGCACTTTGATGAAGGTCAAGAGTTAGAGCAACTTATGAGTGGGCAAGTATGCTTTAAGGTTTATCCCTTTTCAAGTGGTATGGTTTAACACTTGGGTTCTATCTACATTTGAGTGACACTTATCTTTTGTTTATTCTTCTTTATGGAGGGTTTTTTATTTTTTTATTTTTTTGCAGAGAAATATACATCTAATATGGAAAGGAAGATCATTCTATCTGGTTCATTTAACCCTTTACATGAGGGTCACCTAAAACTCCTTGAAGTTGCTCGTAGGTACATGCTTCTTTTCCTAACAGTTGTTTTGGATAAATATAGTGGTAGATATTTGTACTTGTTCAGAAGAATATTTTAACTCTGCTATTATTTTTTCTTCTCAAATAATTTATCATACTAGAAACAAGTGCGATGATCCTGCCTAATTTCTCTTTGTGATTTTTCTTTTAAGGAACATAACTAACTTCCAACAAAGAACTGTGCCAAATGTTAGGAGACCATGTCAGCAGGATACTTTTTCTGTGCTTTGCAAAGTCAAAGTAGGCGTGACCCCTTTTCCTCACAGTTCTAAGGTAAAACTGTCGATCTTTTTCACAATGCCCTTATTCTTAGCCATCACCTGTGATCCGCACATCCCAACTATCATCGCATTATTGCCTACTCTAGCTTACCGAGACATGTGTGACTTAACACGAGATTGCTTTTTGTCTTTCTAATCAACCTTGTGTGTGATTTAGGAAGCTTTAAAGAGCCCTCATTCGAGCCAAGAGTAAATTTCTCACCTCAAATGGTTTTTAGGCCATTATGAAAGAATTCTTTCAGGTTTTAGTGTCCCATTGTCCTCTAAGTCATAGGGTTCATCCTATTCGATCTGATTCCCCTTGTCCTTGGGATATCCTTCATAGTGGTGCTCCCAGAGATCTTTCACTTAGGAGAACTTCTTGAATTTGTGACTCAGTTATTTATTTGAGGTGTATTTGAACCATACAACATCACCTCATGGCTAAGAAGTGTTAATGTAGGTATTAATGCACGTGTTAATGTATTAATGTAAAATAAATATATAGAGAATGTATTTAATCACTGGTAACCCAATGGTCACCCAAAAGCAGATGTACAGTCACTCTTTTATGTATATATAATTCACACACCTCATTCAGTGAGTGTGGTACAATTTTCTCCCAATTTTCTTGTTTCGTTGCATGGTATCAGAGCAAGAACGTTCCTGTATTTGTTCTTAGCTCGGTTTTGTGTTTAGTCACTGTACCGTAAGTTGTTCAGTAAGTGTTGGAACACCGGTAGAGGTTCCAACAAGCAAAAGTCCCTCCTCGGTCAATCTTTCGAACATCCAACCACACTGTTGTGGTCGACGTGAAGAGACGACCACCGTCGGAAGTTTGTCGTTGTCGGAGAAAGTGTCACGCGCCCCCACGCACCGCCAAGCTCTCTGCGCGTGAACCTCACGCGCCTCCACTAAAGCCGCCCGTGCAGGCGTGTGAGGCTCTGTCAGACTTCCGACCAATTTCACCGCCTCCTCTCCCCCGTTAGGCGACCCTATTGGTGCTAGTCCCTAGTTGTTTGGACCATTTTGGATCTTCATTTTGCCTTTTTCTCCTTTGCCGTTGCTAGTTTTTGCTACTGTTCCGAGATACTATTGTTTAGCCTTGTTGTGGGTGTGTGAATTCTGTTCCAAGAGTCACTCATTGTCAACCATTGTGAGATTTCAATGGCTTCGAAAGTTTTTGCTGAACAAAAGATTGTTGGTAGTCCCATTCCTATGCCTCAAAAATTAACCACAAGGAAGTTGAATGGGACAAATTACATTCAGTGGTATAATGCTATTAAGATCGCGTTAACTGGATACGGCAAACAAAAGCACTTAACTGAATCCATGCCTCGTAAGGATGACCTAAGTTTGATGTTTGGATCCAAGAGGATGCCCATCTTGTTAGCATGTTGTGGAATTCCATGGAACCCAATATCGCCGACATGTGTACTCACCTTGACACATGTAAGGATAAATGGGAATATACTCGCCTCCTGTTCTCCAGTGATCTTACTCGAATGTATGATTTGTCACTGGAATGCTTTCAGTTACAACAGTCTGTAAGGCCGGTCACTAAGTATTTTGCTTCACTTAAGCGTATCCATGAAGAATTAAACTCTCTGCAACCACTGTCTGTTGATATTAATGTTATGCAAAAGCAGAGAGAACAAATGGTAGTACTTCGTGTCCTTGCTGGACTAGATTATGAGTTTGAGCCAATCAAAGCCCAGATTCTTAGTGGAGCTACTCTTCCCTCATTCCTAGAAACCTACTCTAGGGTTATGAGAGCTGCATCTAAGGATTCAACTGCTACTCAAGATTCTACACGCTCTGCTTTAATCAGTCAAGTCTCTCTAGACAACCAAAGTACTGCTCGTAGGCCTCCATCTCAGTTTAATGAAAGAGGTTGTGGAGGACGGGGCCGTGGTTGTGGGGGTTGTGGCACTAGATATAAGTGCTCTAATTGTGGACGTGTTGGATATGTGAGGGAGAATTGTTGGGACCTTCGTTAGAAACCAATCCATAGGGTTCATGCAGCATCATCAGATGTTCGTACTTCCTCTAACCAACCAAGCACAAGTGAATCACCAACTGTCACTTTTGTCAAGTGAAGAATATGCCAAATTTCTCCAGTTTCAAACAGCTCAGCAAGCATCTCTTCCAATAGCTTCTTTACATAAAGTTAATTCTACTGCTTGTGTGTCTACCTCTTTACATACGTCTTGGATTATTGATTCAGATGCTCTAGATCATATGTCTGGAATCTTTTCCATGTTCTCTGATATTCAATGCTCACCTATTCCTAATGTTACCACAACTAATGGCTCATCAAACCTATTAAAAGGTACCGGTAAAATTTGTCCATTTCTTAATTTGCCCTTATCCTCTGCTTTATATGTTCCATCCATATCTTTTAATCTTCTATCTGTGAGTAAACTTACCAGACAGTTAAATTGCTCAATGACGTTCTTTCCTGATTCTGTGATCATTCAGGATTTAAAAACAAGGTAGAAGATTGGAGAAGGGCATGAAGCTCAGGGACTCTATTACCTTGGTGGTTCTTCATCCATTACTTGTTCTGCAGCCGCGTCACCGCTTGAAATTCATTGTCGATTGGGTCACCCGTTTCTTGACAGGTTAAAGTCTATGGTTCCAAGTTTGAGTCAACTTCAGTATTTAGATTGTGAGTCTTGTCAGTTAGGAAAACATCACCGTGCTTCCTTTAGTCCAAGAGTCAATATCAGGTCTCTTAGTCCCTTTTATTTAATTCATTCAGATGTATGGGGACCTAGTCGAGTTGTGTCAAAGTTAGGGTTCAAATATTTTGTTACCTTTATAAACTATTTTTCAAGACTTACATGGATTCATCTACTGAAAGATCATTCTGAATTATTGTCAATTTTTCAATCTTTTTGTTATGAAATAAAAACCCAGTTTGATGTTTCTATTAAAATCCTTCGCAGTGACAATGCTAAAGAATATTTCTCTAAGCCTTTCACTGATTTCATGACATCATTTGGCATGCTTCATCAGTCATCTTGTTCTCGCACTCCACAACAAAATGGAGTTGCTGAAAGGAAGAATTTACATTTGGTTGAAACAGCACGTTGTTTAATGCTTTATATGAATGTTCCAAAATGTTTTTGGGGAGATGCTATTCTCACAGCCTGTTACTTGATTAATAGAATGTCATCTTCTGTTTTGAAGGGTTGTTCTCCTTATTCTACTTTGTTTCCCCAGACAACATTGTTTCCTCTTCCTCCACGTATCTTTGGGCGTGTTGCATTTGTTCATTAATTTGATCGTGGGACTGATAAGCTTGACTCTTGTGCCCTTAAATTTGTTTTTTTGGGGATATTGTCGGGTCCAAAAAGGATATTGATGTTATAGTCCTCTTCATCGATATTTTATATGCGTAGATGTCACATTCTTTGAGAATACTTATTTCTTCTCTAATGACACCACTGCTCCTAATGTCAATGAAAGTCTACCTTTACCTGTCATTTCTCCCTTTCGTCTTTATCTTCCTGATTTGTAGGTTTATTCCAGATGGCTCGTAATCACAGAGCCTGTCCATGATGCTTTAAGCTCTTCACTTTTGCCTTCCTCGTCTTCAGATCCTACACTTGAATTAGCATCCAGTGACCTTGATCTTCCGATTGCCCTTCGAAAAGGTACTCGTACTTCTCATCCCCTCTCTAAGTTTGTTTCCTAAACAACCTTATCTCTATCATATTGTGCTTTTTTTTACCTCTTTGGCCACTGTTTCTATTCCTAACTCTGTCTTTGAAGCACTGTCTCATCCTGGATGGCATAATGCTATGGAAGAAGAACTCTCAGCTCTTCGAGCCAATGAAACATGGAAACTGGTTACTCTACCACTTGGTAAGACAACAGTTAGTTGTCGATGGGTATATAACGTCAAGGTTCATCCTGATGGTTCAGTTGATTGATTAAAAGCCAGACTTGTTGCCAAGGGATACACACAGATCTATGGTCTTGATTTTTCAGAGACTTTCTCTCCTGTGGCCAAGGTCACGTCCGTTCGTCTTACCATTTCCCCTGCAGCTATTTTTTGCTGACCTCTTCATCAACTTGACGTTAAGAATGCAACTCTTCATGGTGATCTTACAGAAGAAGTGTATATGGAGCAACCTCCTGGATTTGTTGCTCAGGGGGAGTCTAGCCTAGTTTGCCGATTGAAGAAGGCGTTGTATGGTCTAAAGCAACTCCTCGTGCGTGGTTTGTAAGGTTCAGTGATGTGGTAATTGAGTTTGGATTGATACGGTGTAGTGTGGATCAATCTGTTTTCTACCGACATTCCTCTTAAGGGAGGATCTGGTTGCTGGTTTATGTGGATGATATTGTAATCACAGGTGATGACACACAAGGAATCCATGATCTTAAGCTGTTCCTTTAAACTAAGTTCAACACCAAGGATCTAGGTGCACTAAAGTATTATTGGGAATTGAGGTTGCAAGATCACACGAAGGTATTGTCCTTTCTTAGAGGAAATATGTTCTTAATTTACTATCTGAAACGGGTATGTTAGGGGCCAAACTAGTGGATACTCCAATGGACAGACAAAGGAGAATTAGTGGATGATCCTGACTGGTATCGCAGATTAATAGGGAAACTCAATAATTTAACTGTCACACGGCCAGATATCTCATTTGCTACGAGTATAGTAAGTTAGTTTCTTGAAACTCCTCGGCCTTGTCATTGGGATGCGATTATTCGCATTTTGAGATATCTAAAAAGTGCGCCAAGATGTGGTTTGTTCTAAATAATGGGCATATACTAGTTCAAGGATACATGGATGCAGATTGGGCTGGTTCGCCATCAAATTGATGATCAACTACTGGGTACTGTATTTTGTGGGAGGAAACTTAGTCTCATGGAAAAGTAAAAAGCAGACGATAGTGGCAAGGTCAAATGCAGAATCAGAATTCAGGGCTATGGCTAATACGTCTTGTGAATTAATCTGGATATATCATATGTTGACAGAATTAGGGATCCATGTATCCCAGCCTATGGACCTTTTCTGTGATAATCAAGCCGCTATCCACATTGCTTTCAACCCAGTGTTTCATAAGCGAACCAAACATATCGAGATTGATTGTCACTTTGTTAGAAAAAAGATCGTACAGAATGTCAATAGAACCAATCATGTGAAGTCAGAAGATCAGTTAGCTGATTTATTCACAAAAGCTTTGGGTGGAACTAGAATGAGATACATTTGTAACAAGTTTGGAACATATGATATATATGCTTCAGTTTGAGGGAGAGTGTTAATGTAGGTATTAATGTAGCTGTTAATGTATTAATATAAAATAAATATACGGGGAATGTATTTACTCACTGGGTAACCTAATGGTCACCTAGAAGTGGATGTACCGTCACTCTTTCATGTATATATAATTCACCCACCTCATTTAGTGGGTGTGTACAATTTTCTCCCAATTATCTTGTTTCGTTACAAGAAGCATAGACACTTGTGTTAATGTGGTGTTTCTCTTTTGGACACCAACATTTGTTGGACACTTAGAATCACATTGGACCTTCATTCAAACATGCCATATTATTTCTCTCTCTCTATATATAAGAACTGGATACTCTTCAAATACTTGAGAGATGCACATCTCCATCACTTATATGCACATGAAATGCATTATGATTTTGAAAAAAATGAAATTAAGAAAAACAATATCATATTTATCAATTCATTCTTTTAAACTTCTTTAATTTTAGGAGTTTTAAAATCCAAATTTTTTATTATATTAATGCATAAAATTTTTTGAAATTTTTCCAATGAATATAAATTTAATTATAATAGAAAAATAAGTAGTATTTCATGTGATTATATAAAATATATACTTTTTCATTATAGTGTCCCTGTCACGTTGTGTCTTAATATTTTTTGACATTATGGTATCAGTGCGTTGATATGTCAGCTTGTCCTTATGTTATATCCATGTTCCATAACTTTGTTCATGTTCCTTGGTTTCAAAGTATATTTGAATCATAAGTTGTTTTACAACTCACTGGTTCTCGTTTGCTCAAGGACATTACATTCTATCTACTTAGGGAAATCATTTTGGAGGCAAGTGACTGTCCCTCAAATGACTAATATTTTACTTTTCTACATGAAACTGATCATAACTGATTGTTCAAATTGTTGATATTTTCTGACCATGATAATTTGATAATGGAGATGTGAAGTAATTATAAAATTTTGAACCCAGGATAACATAAAAAACCCTTGATTACCTTTTTATCATGATTTACTTTTGTTGTCGGTACCTGCTAATGCCTTTCAAGTAATAAATTTGTGAGATGGATCATGCATTGTAGAGATATTATCCATACCATTAAGAATGCATAAAAAAGTGCTTCTCATCAACTTTTTTCTTTGT
>QLOD02164709.1:0-12746 GCA_003260245.2 Sideroxylon spinosum
AAAATTATTACACCATTGGGTGATGTAAACAGCATAGCGGAATACTACTTGGAGACCTGGGATTGTCGTTATGCATGAGTGGTAGTTAAATTTAAATTTGGCCTTAACTTTTGCTATGTAACTCCATTTTCGTACGAGAATATGTTTCTGGAAAGCATTATATGAGATGAAGGCACTGGAAAATTATTAAATCAATGGACGATAGATATAGCATAGCGCAAGACGACTTGGAGACCTAGGGGCGTCGTCATGCCCGTACGGTCGTTAAATTTTAAATCGGACATAACTTTTGCTACGTAACTCTGTTTTATCATTACCAAATGTTTCTGGAACGTTTGTAATGAGATGAAGGCCTTTGAAAATTATTACATTATTGGGTGATGTAGACGGCATAGCGGAAGGCTACTTGGAGAACTAGGGTCGTCGTTATGCCCGCGTGGTCGGTAAATCTTAAATCGGCCATAACTTGTGTTACGTAACTTTGTTTTCTTGTTATAATATCTTTCTGGAAACCTTGTGATGAGGTGAAGGCCCTAGAAAATTATTACAACACTGAATGATAATAATAGCATAATGTAAGACTACTTGGAGACTCAGGGGAGTCGTTATGCCTGTGTAGTCATTAAATCTTAAATCGGTATAACGTTTGCTACGTAACTCTATTTTCTTATTATAAATGTTTCCAGATAGATTGTGATTAGATGAAGGCCCTGCAAAATTATCACATCATTGAATGATATAGATAGCATAGCGTAAGACTACATGGAAACCCAGGGCGTCGTTATGCCCGTGCAGTTGTTAAACTTTAATTCAAACATAACGTTTGCTTCGTAACTTCGTTTTCTTATTATAATATGTTTCTGGAGAGCTAGTAATGAGATAAAGGCCCTGGAAAATTATCGCATCATTGGAAGACACAGATAGCATAGCATAAGACTGCTTGGAGACCTAGGGTCGTCGTTATACCTGCGCGGCCGTTAAATCTTAAATCGACCATAACTTTTGCTACGTAACTCCGTTTTGTTATATTTCTGGAAAGCATGAAATGAGATGAAGGCCCGAGAAATTTCTTACAGCCTATGATCATATAGATAACATAGCGTAATACTAAGTGGAGCCCCAGGGGCATCGTTATGCCCGCGCGGTCGTTAAATTTTAAATCGGACATAACTTTTGCTATGTAACTCCGGTTTCTTATTATAATATGTTTCTACAATGTTGTAACAAGAAGAAGGCCCTGAAAAATTATTACATCATTAGGTGATGCAAATAGCATAGTGGAAGACTACTTGGAGACCTGGGGTCGTCGTTATGCCCACACAGCTGTTAAATCTTAAATCGGCCATAACTTCAGCTACGTAACTCCGTTTTCTTATTATAATATGTTTTTGGAAAGCTTGTAATGGGATGAAGGCCTAAAATTTTTTTACATCATCTGGGGATGTAGGTGTCATAGCGGAAGAATATTTTGAGACCTAGGGTTGTCGTTATGGGCGTGTGGTCGATAAATCTTAAATCGTTATAACTTTTTCTACGTAACTACGTTTTCCTGTTGTAATATGTTTCCAGACACCTTGCGATGAGATGAAGGCCTTGAAAAATTAACACATCATTGGATGATAACAGATAGGACAACGCAAAACTACTTGGAGACCCAGGGGATTGTTATGCCTGCGCGGTTATTAAATTTCAAATTGGACATAACTTTTGCTACGTAACTCCGTTTTATTTTTATAACATGTTTCTGGAAAGCTTGTATTGAGATGAATGCCCTCGAAGTTGTTACATCATTGGGTGATTAGATAGCATAGAGGAAGACTACTTGGAGACCTAAGGTCATCGTTATACCCGCACGGTCGGTAATTTTAAATCGGCCATTACTTTTGCTACGTAACTCTGTTTTCTTATTATGCTATTTTTCTGGAAAGCTTACAACGAGACGAAGGCCCTGGAAAATTGTAACATCATTGGATGTTACAGACAGCATCGCGTAAGACTACTTGGACCCCTAGGGGCGTCGTTATGGCCGTGTGGTCGTTAAATTTTCAATCGGACATAACTTTTGCTACGTAGCTCCATTTCTTATTATAATATGTCTTTGGAAAAATTATAATATGAAAAATGCCCTAAAAAATTATTATATCATTTGGTGATGTAAATAGCATAGCGAAAGCTACATGGAGGCCTGGAGTCGTCGTTATGTTTGCGCGGCCGTCGAATCTTAAATCGGACATAATTTTTGCTCCGTAACTCGATTTTGATATTATAATAAGTTTCTGGAAAGCCCGTAATGAGACGAAGGTTCTTGAAATTTGTTACATCATTGGATGATACAGATAACATAGCGTAAGACTAAGGGGAGACCAGGGGCATCGTTATGCCTACACGCTTATTAAATTTCAAATCGGACATAACTTTTGCAACGTAACTCAGTTTTCTTATTATAATATGTTTTTGGAAAGCTTGTACTAATAAGAAGGCCTTGGAAAATTATTACATCATTAGCTGATGTAAGTAGCATAGCGAAAGACTACTTGGAGATCTGGAGTCGTCGTTATGCCCACACGGCTGTTAAATATAAAATCGGCCATAACTTCAGCTACATAACTCCGTTTTCTTGTCATAATTGTTTCTGGAAAGCTTGTAATGAGACGGAGTCCCTAGAAAATTATTACATAATCTTGGGATGCAGATAGCATAGCGGAAGACTACTTGGAGACCTAGAGTCGTCGTTATGGGCGTACGGTTGGTAAATCTTAAATCGGCATAACTTTTGCTATGTAACTCGGTTTTCTTATTGTAATATATTTTCAGAAACCTTGCGATGAGATGAAGGCCCTGGAAAATTAACACTTCATTGGATAATACAGATAGCATAGCATAAGACTACTTGGAGACCCATGGGGTTGTTATGCCCGCGTGGTCGTTAAATTTTAAATCGGATATAACTTTTACTACGTAACTCCGTTTTGTTATTATAATATGTTTCCGAAAATCTTCTAACGATATGAAGGCCCTGAAAATTATTACATGATTGGGTAACGTAAATAGCATAGAGGAAGACTACTTGGAGACTTAGGGTCATTGTTATGCCCGCACAGCTATTAAATCTTAAATCGACGATAACTTCAGCTACGTTACTCAGCTTTCTTGTTATAATATGTTTCAGGAAAAATTGTAATGGGACGAAGGCCCTCAAAAATTATTACCAAATCTGGTGATGTAGATAGCATCGCAGAAGACTACTTGAGACCTAGGATCATTGTTGTGGGCACACGGTCGGTAAGCTTCTAATAAGACAAAGGCCCTATAAAATTCTTACATCATTGGGTGATGAAAACAGCATAACGGAAGAGTACTTGAAGACCTGGGGCCGACGTTATGCCCGCACGGGTGTTAAATTTTAAATCGACCTTACGTTTGCTACGTAACACCGTTCACTTATTATAATATGTTTCTGGGAAGGTTGTAATGAGACAAAGACCCTGGAAAATTGTTACATCATTGGGTGATGAAGATAACATAGTGGAAGATTACTTGGAGACCAAAGGTTGTCGTTATGCCCGTGCGGTCGTTAAATCTTAAATCGGCCATAACATTTGATACATATCTCTGTTTTCTTATTATAGTATATTTCGTTAAAGCTTGAAATGAGATGAGGTCCTTGGAAAATTATTATATCATAGGGTGAAGTAGATAGCATATCGGAGGACTACTTGGAGACCTAGGATAATTGTTATGGACACGCGGTCGTTAAATCTTCAATCGGCCATAATTTTTGCTACGTTACTCTGTTTTCCTATTATATTATGTTTCTTGAAAGCTTGTACTAAGATGAATTCCCTGGAAAATTATTACACCATTGGGTGATGTAGATAGCACAGCGGAAGACTACTTGGATACTTGGGGTCGTCGTTATGACCGCACGGTTGTTAAATCTTAAATCGGCCAAAAATTTTGCTACGTAACTCCGTTTTCCTACTATAATATGTTTTTGGAAAGCTTTTAATGAGATGATGGCACTGGGAAATTATTACATCGTTTGGTGATGAAGATGGCATAACGGAAGACTACTTGGACACTAAGGTTATCGTTATGTCCGTGTGGTCGTTAAATCTTAAAACGGGGATAACATTTCATACGTAACTCCATTTTCTTATTATAATATGTTTCTTGAAAGCTTGCAATGAGACAAAGGCCGTGGAAAATTATTACACCATTGGGTGATGTAGATAGCACAGCAGAAGACTATTTGGAGACCTGGGGTCGTCGTTATGCCCGCGCTGTCGTTAAATCTTAAGTCGGCCATAAGTTTTGCTACGTAACTTCATTTTCTTACTAATATGTTTTTAGAAACCTTACAATGAGATGAAGGCCCTCGAAAATTACTACATCATTGAATGATACAGATAGCATAGCGTAAGACTACTTCGAGACGCAGGGGCGTCCTTATGTCCGCGCAGTCGTTAATTTTTAAATCGGACATAGCTTTTGTTACGTAACTCCGTTTTCCTATTATGATATGTTTTCGGTAAGGTTCTAATAAGACAAAGGCCATGGAAAATTATTACATCATTGGGTGATGAAGATAAAAAAGAGGAAGATTACTTGGAGACCTAAGGTTGTCGTTATGCCTACGTTGCCGTTAAATCTTATACCGGCCATAACTTCTGCTAGGTAACTCCGTTTTCTTGTTATAATAATTTTCTGGAAACCTTACGATGAGATGAAGGCCCTCAAAAATTATTACATCATTGAATGCTATAGATAGCATAACATAAGACTACTTGGTGACTCAGGGGGTCATTATGGCCGCACAGTCGTTAAATTTTAAGGCGGACGACTGCTTGGATACTTGGGGTCATCGTTATGCCCGCGCTGTCTTTAAATCTTAAATCGGCCGTAACTTTTACAACCTAACTCCATTTTCTTATTATATTATGTTTTTGGAAAACTTGTAATGAGACGAAGGCCCTAGAACATTACTATATCATTGGGTGATGTAGATAGCATAGCGAAGATAACTTGGAGACCAGGGGTCATCGTTACGCTCGCGCGGTCGTTAAATCTTAAATTGGCCATAACTTTTGCCACATTATTCTATTTTCTTAATATAATATGTTTCTAGAAAGCTTGTAATAAGACCAAGGCCCTCAAATACCATTACATCATTTGGTGATGAAGCTAGCATAGCGGAAGATTACTTGGAGACCTAAGGTTGTTGTTGTACCTGCACGATCGTTAAAATCTTAAATCGGCCATAACTTTTGCTACGTTACTCCATTTTCTTATTATGATATGTTTCTGGTAAGCTTGTAATAAGACAAAGGCACTGAGAAATTCTTACATCATTGGGTTATGAAAACAGCACAGTGGAAGACTATTTGGAGACCTGGGGTCGACGTTATGCCCACGTGGTCGTTAAATCTTAAATCGGCCATAACTTTTGCTACGTAACTCCATTTTCTTAATATACTATTTTTCTGGAAAGCTTGTAATTAGACGAAGGGCCTGGAAAATGATTACATCATTGGGTTATATAGATAGCATAGTGGAAGACTACTTGTAGACCTAGGTCGTTGTTAAGCCCGTGCACTCGTTAAATCTTAAATCGGCCATAACCTTTGCTACATAACTCCGTTTTCTAAATATAATATGTTTCTGGAAAGCTTGTAATGAGATGAAGGCCCTGAAAAATGATTACATGATTGGGGGAGGCAGATAGCATAGCGGAGACTACTTGGAGAACTAGGGTTGTCATTACGCCTGCGCAGTCGTTAATCTTAAATCAGCTATAACTCTTGATATGTAACTCCGTTTTTTTAATTATAATATGTTTCTAGTAATCTTGTAATAAGATAGCGGAAAATTATTGCATCATTGGGTGACGAAAACAACATAGCGGAAGACTACTTGAAGACCTAGGGTCGACATTATGCCCGCGCAGGTATTAAATTTTAAATCGGCCTTAACTTTTGCCATGTAACGCCATTCACTTATTATAATATGTTTTTGGGAAGGTTGTAATGAGATGAAGACCCTGGAAAATTATTACATCATTGGGTGATGAAGATAACATCGTGGAAGATTACTTGGAGACCTAAGGTTGTCGTCATGCCCGTACGGTCGTTAAATCTTAAATCGGCCATAACATTTGATACGTACCTCCGTTTTCTTATTATAATATATTTTTGTAAAGCTTGAAATGAGAAGAAGTCCTTAGAAAATTATTATGTCATTGGGTGAAGTAGATAGCATATCGGAAGACTACTTGGAGACCTAGGGTAATCGTTATGGACGCGGGGTCGTTAAATCTTAAATCGACCGTAACTTTTCCTACGTTAGTATGTTTTCCTATTAGATTATGTTTCTTGAAAGCTTGTACTGAGATGAATGCCTTGGGAAAATATTACACCATTTGGTGTTGTAGATAGCACAGCGGAAGACTACTTGGATACTTGGGTCGTCGTTATGCCCGCACTATCTTTAAATCTTAAATTGGCCAAAACGTTTGGTATGTAACTCCATTATATTATGTTTCCCAAAAGCTTGTAATAAGACGAAGGCCCTGGAAAATTACTACATCATTGGGTGATGTAGATAGCATAGCAGAAGACCACTTAGAGACTTGGTGTCGTTGTTACGACCGCGCAGTCGTTAAAATCTTAAATCGGCCATAACTTTTGGTACGTAAGGCCATTTTCTTATGAAAAGCTTGTAGTGAGATGATGGCACTGGGAAATTATTACATCATTTGGTGATGAAGATGGCATAGTAGAAGAATACTTGGAGACTAAGGTTCTCGTTATGTCTACGCAGTCGTTAAATATTAAAACAGGAATAACATTTAATACGTAACTCCATTTTCTTATTACAACATGTCTCTTGAAAGCTTGTAATGAAACAAAGGCCATAGAAAATTATTACACCATTGGGTGATGTAGATAGCACAGCGGAAGACTACTTGGAGACCTGGGGTCGTCATTACGCCAGCGCTATCGTTAAATCTTAAGTCGGCCATAACTTTTGCTACGTAACTTTGTTTTCTTATTAATATGTTTCTAGAAACCTTACGATGAGATGAAGGCCCTCAAAAATTACTACATCATTGAATGATATAGATAGCATAGCGTAAGACTACTTCGAGACCCAAGGGCGTCGTTATGCCCGCGCAGTCGTTAAATTTTAAATCGGACATAGCTTTGTTACGTAACTCCGTTTTCTTATTATCATATGTTTCCGGTAAGTTTTTAATAAGACGAAGGCCCTAGAAAATTATTACATCATTGGGTGGTGATGATAAAATAGTGGAAGATTACTTGGAGACCTAAGGTTGTTGCTAAGCCCGCGCGGTCGTTAAATCTTAAATCGGCCATAACATTTAATACAAATCTCAGTTTTCATATTATAATATATTTCTGTAAAGCTTGAAATGAGACAAGTCCTTGGAAAATTACTATGTCATTGGGTGAAGTAGATAGCATATCGAAGTCTATTTGGAGACCTAGGGTAATCGTTATGGACGCACGGTCGTTAAATCTTAAATCGACCATAACTTTTCTTACGTTACTCTGTTTTCTTATTATATTATGTTTCTAGAAAGCTTTTAATGAGACGAAGGCCCTGGAAAATTACTACATCATTAGGTGACGTAGATAGCATAGCGGAAAACTACTTGGAGACCTGCGGTCATCGTTATGCCCATGCGGTCATTAAATCTTAAATCGGACATAACTTTTGTTACGTAACTCTGTTTCCTTAATATAATATGTTTCTGGAAAGCTTGTAGTAAGACAAAGACCCTAGGAAGTTATTACATCATTGGGTGATGTAGATAACATAGCAGAAGACTACTTGGAGACCTAGTGTTATCGTTACGCTCAAGCGACCGTTAAATCTTAAATTGGCCATAACTTTTACTACACTTCTTTATTTTCTTAATATAATATGTTTCTGGAAAACTTGTAATGAGACGAAGGCCCTGGAAAACTATTACATCATTGGGTGATGAAGCCTAGTATAGCGGAAGATTACTTGGAGACCTAAGGTTGTTGTTATACCTGCACGGTCGTTAAAATCTTAAATCGGCCATAACTTTTGCTGCGTAACTCCGTTTTCTTATTATGATTGGTTTTCGGTAAGCTTATAACAAGACAAGGGCCCTATAAAATTATTATATCATTGGGTGATGAAAACAGCATAGCGGAAGACTATTATGAGACTTGGGGTCGGCGTTATGCATACGAGGTCGTTATATCTTAAATCGGCCATAACTTTCACTACGTAACTCCGTTTTCTTAATATATTATGTTTTTGGAAAGCTTGTAATGAGACGAAGGGCCTAAAAAATGATTACATCATTGGGTTATGTAGATAGCATAGCGAAAGACTACTTGGAGACCTAGGGCCCTTGTTACGCCCGTGCACTCGTTAAATCTTAAATCGGCCATAACCATTGCTACATAACTTCCTTTTCTGAATAGCATATGTTTCTGGAAAGCTTGTAATGAGGCGAAGACCCTGGAATATTATTACATGATTGGGGGATGCAGATAGCATAGTGGAGACTACTTGATGAACTAGGGTCGTCGTTGCGCCTGCGCAATCGTTAATCTTAAATCAGCTATAACTTTTTATACGTAACTTCGTTTTCTTATTATAATATGTTTCCAGTAATCTTGTAATAAGATGAAGGCCCTCAAAAATTATTCCATCATTAGGTGATGAAAACAGGATAACAGAAGACTACTTGAAGACCTGGGGCCGACGTTATGCTCGTACGGGTATTAAATTTTAAATCGACCATAACGTTTGCTACGTAACACCGTTCACTTATTATAATACGTTTCTGGGAAGGTTGTAATGAGATGAAGACCCTGGTAAATTATTACATCATTGGGTGATGAAGATAACAAAGCGGAAGATTATTTGGAGACCAAAGGTTGTCGTTATGTCCGTGTAGACGTTAAATCTCAAATCGGCCATAACATTTGATACATATCTCCGTTTTCTTATTATAATATATTTTGTTAAACCTTGAAATGAGATGAGGTCCTTGGAAAATTATTATGTCATTGGGTGAGGTAGATAGCATATCGGAGGACTACTTGGAGACCTAGGATAATCGTTATAGACGCCCGGTCGTTAAATCTTAAATTGGCCATAACTTTTGCTACGTTACTCTGTTTTCCTATTATATTATGTTTCTTGAAAGCTTGTACTGAGATGAATGCCCTGGAAACTTATTACACCATTGGGTGATGTAGATAGCACAGCGGAAGACTACTTGGATACTTGGGTCGTCGTTATGCCCGCGTTGTCTTTAAATCTTAAATTGGCCTAAACTTTTGCTACGTAACTCTATTTTGTTGTTATATTATATTTCTGGAAATATTTTAATGAGACGAAGGCCCTGAAAAATTACTACATCATTGGGTGATGTAGATTGCATATCGAAAGACTACTTGGAGACCTGGTGTCGTCGTAACGACCGCACGGATGTTAAATCTTAAATCGGCCATAATTTTTGCTACGTAACTCCGTTTTCCTATTATAATATATTTTTGGAAAGATTTTAATGAGATGATGGCATTCGGAAATTATTACATCGTTTGGTGATGAAGATGGCATAACGGAAGACTACTTGGACACTAAGGTTGTCGTTATGTCCGCGCGGCCGTTAAATCTTAAAACGGGGATAACATTTCATACGTAACTCCATTTTCTTATTATAATATGTTTCTTGAAAGCTTGTAATAAGACAAAGGCCGTGGAAAATTATTACACCATTGGGTGATGTAGATAGCACAGCGGAAGACTACCTGGAGACCTTGGGTCGTTGTTATGCCCGTGCTGTCGTTAAATCTTAAGTCGGCCATAACTTTTTCTATGTAACTTAATTTTCTTATTAATATGTTTTTAAAAACCTTGGAATGAGATGAAGGCCCTCGGAAATTAATACATCATTGAATGATATAGATAGCATAGCGTAAGACTACTTCGAGACGCAGAGGCGTCGTTATGTCCACGCAGTCGTTAATTTTTAAATCGGACATAGCTTTTGTTATGTAAATCCGTTTTCTTATTATGATATGTTTTCGGTAAGGTTTAATAAGATGAAGGCCATGGAAAATTATTACATCATTGGGTGATGAAGATAACCACGCAGAAGATTACTTGGAGACCAAAGGTTGTCGTTATACCCACGTTGTCGTTAAATCTTATACCGGCCATAACTTCTGCTAGGTAACTCCGTTTTCTTGTTATAATAATTTTCTGGAAACCTTACGATGAGATGAAGGCCCTCGAAAATTATTACATCATTGAATGCTACCAAAAGCATAACATAAGACTACTTGTACACTCAGGGGGGTCGTTATGGCCGCGCAGTCATTAAATTTTAAAGCGGAAGACTACTTGGATACTTGGGGTCATCGTTATGCCCGTGCTGTCTTTAAATCTTAAATCGGCCGTAACATTTGCTACGTAACTTCATTTTCTTACTAATATGTTTTTAGAAACCATACAATGAGACGAAGGCCCTGGAAAATTACTATATCATTGGGTCATCCTCCTCCAGCTCATTTAATATTAAATGATAAAATAGAAGCTCATGCTTTTACAAAACTATCTTCCCAGAATGATAGTTTAATAGTTTTATATAAACAACTGAACTATAGTAATGTTTTTATGCAAACTATAGGACTTCAATTAAATAGAATTGAAGAAAAACTTGAATCTTTGAAAAAATATTTTCAAAAGGAAGAGGTTAAGGTTATAAAAACTCCAATTATCCAACCTTCAGTTGAAACAATAGGTTTCAAACAACCAGACCTCACAGTCGAAACTATAATCGACCAATTAAAAGAGAAATTCTGTTCTTTAAGAATAGATACTCTTTTCTCTTCCCCTGATGATCAGGAACAGGAAGAAAATGAGGAATATACACCTCAGGAATTGGTTCAAATAACGAATCAATTTGGAGAAAACCAGACTTCTAATTTAGAAGTCAATAGACTCACTAGTCATTCTCCTAAGGTAGATAAACCTACCACAATGAAATACTATTATCCTAGGCCGACACCTCAGGATGTTCTAATAGAAGAACAATTTGACATAGTCCATGAATCATTTAGTGCTAGAACAGCCTACTTGTGGACTATAGATGGCATGACCAATAGGAATCTCCATGAGATATGCCATAGGATGCTAATGTATGCATCTGTCCAAAAATCAAATGGAGTGTCAGATATTAATACTGCCACAATGATTACCTCAGGATTCGTAGGAACCCTTAGAGGATGGTGGGACAATATGCTCACCAATACGCAGAAAAAGGAAATCCTAGAACATGTTAAAGAAGAACTTCCTAGTTCTAGTGATCAACCTTCCAGACTAGTACAAGATGCAGTTTATACACTCATCTGTACTATACTTGAACATTTTACTGGTGTTATAACTAGCAACAGTGAAAATACCAGGACACTTCTACAAAATCTTAGGTGTCCTACCCTAACCCATTATAGATGGTACAAGGATATTTTCCTTGCTAGAGTATCTCAATTAGGAGATGCCATGTCTGACCATTAGAAATCTAAGTTCATAGATGGTCTACCAACATTGTTTGAACCAACATTGTTTGGTGAAAGGGTTCGACAATACCTTAGGAACCAACATGACGGGACAAGTATACCTTATCCCTATCTTACTTATGGCCACATATTTTATGCATGTGACCAAGAAGGACTTGCACTATGCAATGATCTGAAACTAAAAAGTCAGATTAAAAGCCAGCAAGTTTCTGAGCATAAGGAATTAGGAGATTTTTGCGAACAATTCGCATTTGATATTCCTAAACCTTCTCAAAGAAGAGAAAATAAACCTGAATATAAGTCAGGAAAACAATTTTTTAATAAGAAAAACAGTTTAGGTATCCACCTAATCTCTTGTATCCAAAAAGGAGTTTTCCTAAGAAAACTCAATCATAACCTAGGTTTAAAAAACCCAGGACATCTCCAGCAAGATGTTGGAAATGTGGCAAAATTGGACATTTTGCTAACAAATGCTTCGTTAAGAAGAAAATTGAAGAACTTCAAATAGATGAAGATTCTAAAAAAGCTATATTTAAGATAGTTTTAAACTCTGAACCACCTTCGGAAAAAAGTTCCGATGAGATCATATCTGAACAGGATTGGCAGTCTGATAATTCAGAAGCCATTAGAGAAACCTGTGACTGTAAAAAAGACAGTAACCAATACCTTCACGCATTATCTCAAATGCAAAGGTTAGACATAAATGTCTTAACCTCAGAGCAGGATAGGTTGCTCAAATTGGTAAGCCAAGTAGATGATCCTGAAATCAGGAAACATCTCCTTGATAAATGTATGTCCATAGAACAGGATAAAACTCCTACTCCAGAATCCTATAGTATGAAAGAAGTACACAATAGGATGACTAGAAAACAGGATCATAAGACCCTATCCATTCAAGACCTTAAACATGAAGTTAATGGTCTTAAAAGTGAAATAATCACTCTTAAATCCGAAACCTTTCTCTTAGATAATAGGATTAAGGTCTTAGAAGGAAATAATACTTCTACCTCTCAGGAAACAACCCAAGAGCAAGAAGGATATATTCTAAATGCTCTTTCCCATGTAACCATTCAAAAATGGTTTGTTAAAATCAACATAGTTATTAACAACCAATATGTGGTTAATAACCTCACTGCTTTAATAGACAGTGGTGCA
>QLOD02164737.1:0-12743 GCA_003260245.2 Sideroxylon spinosum
ATGGATTCATAAAATATTAACGGAAATTTCCGTTTGATTGATACTTAATTAAAAAACCTTGAACTAAAAAATTCATATATTTACAGAATAATAAGTTTATAAATTTGATGTAATATCTGAAAACTCGGTGAAAAGAGAATTTAAAAAAAAAAAGAAAAAGAAAAAGAAAAAGAGACGTGAAATGACAATTTTGACCTCATTAGGTTAATACGCTTGGGAAAAAAAAAAAAATAATTGGTAAGTCAGTATTTTAAACTCATTTTTATTCCATTCCGAAATGTACTTATACATATTAAACATTAGAAATTGAATTCTTATTCTAATTTCTTGATGTACCGTATAATGAAATTTTATTTATATTACTTGCTTCCAATTCTTATTGACAACCAGTCATAGCCTAAGAGTCACCTTGTCTCTTAGAAGCTACCATAATTTGAGAACACGTGTAATCCCAATTTCCAATACTCGAAGGGTGTGCTTGGATTGAATATTTGTTTTTTCAAGAGAAAAATAATTAAATTAAAAGTATGTATAAATCGGTTTGGTTCGCGTTCATACTTAATCTAGAACTGAATTTTTTTTTTTCGGTTTTTAAAATTTGAATTCGAAACCGAACCAAACCAAACAGAACTAAAAATATCGAGTTGGTTTAATTCAGTTTTCAATTCAAGTTAGTTTGGGTTAGTTCGGGTTTATTTTTGATCTATGCCAATTCAGTTTGAAATTTTAAGATTATATAAATATTTATATATATTATAATATTTTTTAGTTTATGATATTATATGAATATTATATAATATTTACATATTTATATTTTATATTATATTTTTTCGGATTGATTTGAATTGGGTTATTTTTTATTCGATTTTAGATTGGTTCAGATTGATTATCTACTAATCTGAGAACCGAAACTCATAATATTAGTTTTTTAATTTTTTTAATGTAAAACCAAACTGAAAATGATGAAGATCCCAACCAAACCAAACCAAAAAAAGGTGATCAGATTAGTTTGATTTCTGCTGTTTGGTTTTTTCATGCAACCGTAATTAAAATCATTCTTATATTCTTATGCGAACTACTCTAAGCGACCAGCCGTTTCTACGTCTTTCACCCTTTACAATCCTATTTTTGAACCTCTTGCTCTCTTTCTCTTATGAAACCAATAATCTAAATCTGATTAAAGGCATCATCTCTGACATTAAGTGCTGTCTAGAATTTTTCAATTAATATTCTATTAATCCCTCCCCGTTCAGACCTCTCTCACACACAGAATTATTTTCGATCAAGAATAGGGAGGGAAGTAAATTTGATGGTTCATAACGGTGAAAATCAGGACAAATTCAACAACAAAAGTTATTTGGTTAATTATAGTCGGCCAATTTTTACACCAACCCGACCATTTGCTGTAAATATGTAACAGTTCCATAGGCCTTTCCATCACTGGTTTAGATGTTATTTTGGTGTGATGTTTATATATCGAAAAGGAAGAGTTTCACATAGATTTTTATATTACTCCTATGACATTATCCGGACCATTAAATTAAAATCTAACGAACTAGATGCATTGACATTTTTTGTAATAAAAAAGTGTGAATATATTTAGATTGTTAGATTTTAATTCAATGGTCCCTGACTACGAGTCAATGTCAGCCCCCAAATCCTCATACATCTTGGACTTTCTCCTTCTTTTAACTAGTTATTAGGAAGTGAATTCTCTTAATGTATACAACAAATGGTATAGGAAAAATATCATATCTCCTATCTCCTGTCTGTTTTGATGCAAGTGCCCCCGAATGTGTCATTGCACCCAGGACATAATCAACTAGTTATTAGGGAGTGAATTCTCTTAATGTATATAGCAAATGGCACAAAAAAAAAAAAAAAAAGAAAGAAAGAAAGAAAAAGAAAAATTCAAATCTCCTATCTTCTGTCAAGTGTGATGAAAGTACTCCAAATGTGTCATTGCGCTCAGGACTATAATGTGAAGCCTTTAATGTTTATTGTTCGCCAATAAAAAAATACTGCCGAACATTTTCACCATATCCACTGGAAAAAAGTAGCTCAAACTTGAAAATACAAAAGGAGTAAAAAGAAAGGGTTAAAGAGTGTCCTTGACCACAATCCCTCTAATGCTTAAGTCAAAAATAGCTTAAAAGAATGAGAAAACAAATTGATAGTACTTCGTAGACAATAGTGAACGTAGGTAGGTTTTGGTACTAAGTGTTCTATTTATAGTCTGAATGTAAGAATAAAATAATGTTCAATTGTTCGGTAATTCATCATTACTTTTCTACTAAAATCAACTCTGCTGAAATTTTGAGTTTGCACAATAAATGCTCATCGTGTATCATTAAATACCCACCACTTCTTACTAAATACGCGTTAGCAAGTAGAGAAAATATGTGTTTGATTTGACCTCTAAAGCCTGTACAAATGTCCTATCCATCTGCCACCTGTAAGGCTGGGGACTAACCAGACGTAATTGGATAGTATAAATGAACCAGATTTACCACTGAAATGTATTTATGGTAAAGGTGGAGTAAATGCAATCATTGGAATAGTGGAACCCAACCTTGGCACTCTACCAGCTCGGGACAAGTATCCCCGACCACTTCCATGTCGGAGCATTGTACTCAGAAGCTTGTCACGTGTCACCTATAAGTTTTGTACCAACATTATGCCCCTACTCTAGTCGGGATAAGTAATTGCTCGAGTAGAGTAGAAGACAATAAAAGATGAAGACGGTTTTATTTATTAGAGATCTTCTCATATTCTTTCATGCTGTTTTAAGGTGTCACCTACTATTGGTTGCTTTTTACCCCCATCATGATTTGTGGAAGACCCTTGGGCTTCGGGTGCCCATAACTCAGGTTTTTACCCACAACCCCAAAAAGGTGGCTTGCCATTTGTCTAATAAATGTCAATTCGAACGGCGGCAATAAATGCATTTTTGCCACCCGTTTTTTATCTTCAAACTTTTTGTATACTTATCGATACATAAATACATCATTTCTGCTATTGCTAGCCTTTTTCGAAACTTTTTCTTCTTGAACTCCTTTTCTGCGATCGTATATTCTCGAGTCTGCCTTTGCAAATTCCTCTTCTTTTCTTTGAGTTTTCGCTTGGTGAGTGCCTTGAATTTTCTTTTTTTTCCTATTTTAGTTTTTGTTGGCAAAAATAGGTAGGCTATCAGATGAAATAAGAGCCGAAGGGGGGTTGAGACCTTCAAACAGAGATTCGACATCCCTATGATGTTGAAATCGGAATTGGGCACATGTGAGAGCGTGAAATAGGAATTTTTCCAATCGTCGCCATACCTGAAAGGAGTCTTAGGTTTCCAGTCTCTCGTTTCCTTAATCAGGCTTTTCATATGATAAACCTTTCCCCTAGATGTGTCACTTATAATTTTTATAAAATAGTGAATGGAGTAGATGAAATAAACCGTAGATATGGATTTCACCTTTCTGTTTCCAATTTAATTTCGGGTTATAACCTTCAAAAAATAACAAAGAATGAGAATAAATGATACCTTAAATCCCGACGTGAGAAAGCCTTTGTCCATATGCTTTCAGACAACGTTAAAAGGTTTGAGGATGATTGATGTGTCATCTCGGGTCAATGGATTTGTAAGCTGCTTTCCGACAATGTTAAGGGATTTGAGGATGATTGGTGCATTGTCTCGGGTCATTGGATGTGTAGGCGTAGGTAATATGACTTTCCTCCAATAACTATGAGGGCTATGGGGCTAGGTTGGTAACACTATTATTTCAATAGAGTGTTTGTCTTTCAATCTTTTGGGCAATAACGACTGACTAATTAACTAATAATTTTTTTGCTTCTGAACGTAAACGAATGCGAGAGGAAATCTTGGGCCCAGGAAAGTCAAACCAACCTTCCTCACATTAACGAGATGTTGCAATTCCTCAGCAGGCCGGACACATTTCCTTTTGTGAGGTCAGCATTAATTCTCTTTAACTTCTAGACCACCTATCGCTCGTTTGTTTTGACACCGCAAGGTTTGACATCAACACAGCAGCTAGAACATTACACAAGTGGTTAACTTGGACACCAAAAAGCAAGCTTGAATTCTACCATATGCACCATCTGGCCTAGTGTTCAGCCCCTAAAGTTGCCATCCCAATCGAGCCAGATGACCCTGCACCCCTTGCTGTTCTCCCATTGGTAGTCATGGATCCTCGTATCTGTGATTCATTGGAAGCCATGAAAGAAGAAGAAGAAATTATAAAGCTTTCCCCAGTTGAACCCTCTGAACCAACCATGCCACTAAAGCGTGACATAAAAAAGGCCGCCTAGGAAAATAAACGAAAGAAGAAAATAGAGGCTACTAAAAACAAGGTCAAGGAGAAGAAAACTGAAGAGCCAAAAAAGGCCGAGCTCAGGAGGCAAATTGAGGAGGACAATATCGAAAAGAATAAAAAAGAAAAAAGGATAACCATAAAAGAGCCCTCAAAGTCCCCCCAAAAGTTGTCCCGAGCTAAGAAAGATGATCCCAAGCCCAAGAAGAAACAGAAAGTCGATCAAAGGTTGGACTTGGTAATCTTGGATCCTCTTGCCCCTACCAAGGTTCCCCCAAGCACCAAAACAGACACTTTACCTCCCCAATAGCAAGAAGGCCCTGGGACTTAAGCCAAGGGAGCTTAAGGTTGGTTCCTTTGGAAACTATATTCTCGAGGAACCCCATTCGAGTCTCAGCTCCCTTTATCCTACAAATATTAATCCCTAGCCATGAGTTCCCTTCTGGTCGTCTCTTCACAATTCAAGATTCTGCCCTCAACCACCCTGAGCGATATTTGAGAGGCATTTTTCTTCCTTGGGACGTCTAGACTACCAGAAAGAATAAAATAAAGGATCTCCATGCCGCATTGATGAAGAGCTTGATCACAGTAAGCCTTCCTCATCTTAACTACTTCATTTATATTAGTCTTCAGTGCTTCTTTTCTAAATTTGCTACGCTATTACAGTTGATTTTATATTCTACGGAACTTATCACAAGGAGCAAAGGTCTCCATGAAAAGGCAGGAATGGATGATGCCTACATCAAGGCATTAAAAGAAAAAGTAAGCGACCTTAAGAAGGAAAACAAAAGGTTAAAGCAACAAAACGAAGTTGCCAATTCAAAAGTCAAGGCCGCCGAGGAGAAGGCAAGGACTAGTGAGCGAAAAATAAACGTGGCTCTCAAACACTTAGCCTCTAAGGAATAAGAACTAGTGGAGAGGGTTGGCGAGCTCACAGCTTCAAACGTAAAATTATCCTTAGCCTAAGTTGAGCAGAAGCGACTAGCCGGGTAATATCTAAGTCTAGGTTAGAACTTTCTAACCTGGGTGGAAAAAACACTGAAATAAAGGGAAAGCTGAAGAAAATGGAGGAGGTCCTCAAGCAGAAAATAAAGTGATAAGGACTTCTGTAGAGAAAGCTGTTGAGGAGCTTGAATCCTAGTTCAATGACTTTGTGAAATAGATGGAGGATGCAAGGAACGAGTACCTCTTGAATGGGTAGGAGGCGACAATGCATAAGTTAGACATAGTTCTGCCTCTGAGACATACAAGAAAGTACCGTTCCCAAATCCAGAAAGTCTAAATGCAAAGTTCAGCTTTGATCGTGACAAACTCCCACCAACGAAACATTAAGAGAAGAGCAACTAGAAAAGGGTGAAGTTGAAGTTCAGAGTGCTCAAAAGGTTCGAGATGTTCACTTAACTTTTGCTTCAAATTCAAAAGATCCCCCGAGGACATTCTTGCTCAAGATCCAACCGCACTTATTACGAATGTAACAAATTCGATCGTTACTAAGCTGAGCAAGAAAGGGTCCAAGGGGGATGACCCTCAATGACTACAAACCTTTTTTTTTTTTTTTTTTTTGTATCATATGTAATTTCTACTTTTCTGACTTAATGAAAAATTGATTTTAAATCTTTACACTTGTGTTGTGCCTTTTGATGTAAACATATATTTGATTCGAATGAAAGCTAACTTGATCTGACGAACCCTCTCTTTGTTTAAATTGGGAAAATTTGCCAATTTTGGATACTAAATTAAAAATGTGAAGCCGTCTTCTTCAACCAACCTTCTTAGCTTTTATGGAACCAATCCAAGTAGATGGATTACTCATAACTCATTGAGTAATCTAAAGTCGATCAATGAAAGCTTGCAATTGGTCAAGTAGTTAAACAAACTCTTGGCAATATACTTAACAATAATTGAACCCGCTTTAACAAGTTTATGCTCTTTTATAACATTGTAAAATTCCTTAACGTGTCCTACTTATCTAAGGGCATTTCTTGGCATTAATTGTTGATCGTGGTAGTTATTGCCATTAAAACAATAGTCCTTTAAGAAAATTTCCAAAATTTCACACTTTTGGCAAAGTAATGTGATATATGACAACAGATCGATTAAGTTTTCAATATTTAAATTATTGGTCATCATTTATTTTCCATGGTCTCGGAATTAGGAATGTCCATCATCCCTATGAAGTACAATAGAGATCATTATCATACTTTTAATTTTGCTCTAGTCATGTGAGCTAGTGTCTCCAACCGTAATGAAACAAGTCGAGACAAAACACAAGTCCTTTGTAAACATATATAGCTATTTAGTTTGCAACAAATAACACAATTGATGTCAAGAAGCACCTTGCCAAAGGTTATTTTGTATTCTCGACCAAGTACAGCATCATTGGGGAGACATTAATCATTTTACAGTTGTGAAAATCACTTACTTGCTTATAAAAATAGGCTCCTTTTTTTCTTCATTCTAGGAAATTGTGTAGGACCATCTCTATTAGAGTTTACACTGGGGGTACCCAATGAGACAAGGCTTGCTAGAGTCAGCATTAGGGGGAACCTTATGAGACAAGGCTTCTTAAAGTCAGCACTAGAGGGATCCCAGTGAGACTAGGCTTGCTAGTGTCGGTGCTAAGGGTACTCAATGAGACTATGCTTATATTTTGTGCTTGTCTCTTCAATTGCATCCCTGCATTTTTCACCTGCCAAAAATCTTTAATTTTTGGAAATAAAACTATAAGAAAATGCTTACATGTAAAATAACTTTAAATGAGTCGTGCTCTATAGCCTTTTGATTGGTCTTCCCTTCAAGTCTGCCAGTCACTAAGCTCCGTTCCCGAGCACTTTTGTAACACAGAATAAACGTTCCCAAATTGTGTCTAACTTGCTCTTTTTCAGAACTTTTCTAGCCCTTATTATCTTTCTCAGTACAAAATCTCCAACCTTGAATTCGCAAAGCTAGACCTTCTTTTTGTATTTTCTCTTTGCGAATAGACGTCATGCAAAATCAAGCCAACTAATAAGACTTCATACTCAGCTTCATTATTGGTAGCTTGGAACCCAAACTTTTTTGCATATTCAATGGTTACCCCTTACGGGGTTGTCAAAACCACACCAACCCTAGCACTCCTCTTCGATGAGAATCTATCCACTTCAATTTGTCACAAAAGTGTACTTACCTCTGTATCCGCCTCTTGCTCTAAATTGATCTCTAATTACCACACTTCTTGTACGTGGTCGAGGGTTGGGGGAGGGAATTTTGCTATGAAATCCACCGCAACTCTTGCTTTTACTATAGTTCTTGGAAAAAACAATTTATATCCAAAATTGTTAGGGAGAGTGCTCATTTGGCCATTTTCCCTATTATGTCAACCCTTTTTAAGAGTTAACCGATGGGTTGACTGGTAATCACTTGAATAGTATGGGAAATAGTAGGTCAGCTTCCTTGATGCAACCACCAGTGCCAAAGTAAACTTCTCCAAGGGGATATATCGAGGCTCTACCCTCTGTAAATTGTTACTCGTATTGTAGATGGACTTTTATCTTCCCTCATCTTCTTTTAATAGCATAGCATTGACTATGTACTCTGAAATAGCCAAGTAGAGTTGTAAAATGTCCTCGGGCTGGAAGGTTGATAGAATATGGGGAACTAACAAATTATTCTTTGAGCTTATTCAGTGATTGATCAGTCTCTTCATCCCAAATCATCTTGTTTGCTCCCTTCAATAACTTAAAGAATGGTCGACTCTTATCTGATGCTTGACTGATGAATCTATTAACTGCTGCCACCATTCTTGTAAGTTTTTGAATTTCTTTCTTTGTCTTCGGAGGAGCTACTACTTTGATCACCCAAATTTGATTGGGATCAATCTTTATGCCATGCCTGGTGACCAAGTGCCCTAAAAACTTCCCTGAGCTGACACCAAAGTCAAACTTGACAGCATTAAACTTTAACCCATATTCGTTTAGGGTAGAGAAAACATGCTGCAAATGTTGAATATGGGTTTTAGGCTCTTTGCTTTTCACCACCATGACATCAATGCAAACCTCCATGGTCTTGCCTTGGTCGTGCTTGAATATCTTTGTGACTAGCCTAAGTAACGCCAGCATTTTTCAAACCAAATAGCCTGACCCGGTAACAATAAATCCCCTTCGAAGTGATGAAGGAAGTTTTCTTCTTATCCAGATAATGCATTGGGATCTAAGGGTGCCATCTATATACATCAAGAAAGGACATTTGTTATCTGCCTGTAGTTAAATCCACAAGCTAATCTATCTTCGGACGTGGGAGTAGATCTTTAGGGCATGCCTTATTCAAGTTAGTATAGTCGACCAAACCCTCTATATCCCATTTTTTTTTTCTTTATGACTACTAGACTGGCTAGCCATTCAGGGTATGAAACTTTCTTGATGGCCTGGACCTCAAGCAATTTACTGACCTCCTCTATCACAGCCTTTACATGTTATAGAGCGGATCTCTCTACCCTTTTTACCACGCGTTTAGCTCTTAAATTGACATTTAACTTATAACTCGTGACATTAGGAGAAAGAGCTGGCATTTCTTACAGAGTCCAAGCGAAGGTACCAATATTCTTGATCAGCACATTCAACAACTCTTGTTTCTTCTCAGGACTCAGATTGGACCCAATCAAGAAGCATCTGTCATCCTTGACTAGGCCAACTCGAACTTTCTGAAGGTCCTTGACGACCTTTTTTCTAGGATCTCCACCAACATTATTTATCTTTGCGTGGATTCTGGCATCTCTGTGAGTTGGGCTTGCTTAGAGAGTGGTTTGGGCTTAAGGGCGACCATGAAGCACCTTTTGGATATATCTTGTTGCCCCATAATCTCAGTCATTTCATTATCATAAGGGAATTTGAGGACCTAATGATAAGTCGAGAGGACGGCTTTCAGCATACAAATATAAGATCTCTCTACTATGGCAATGCAGGAAGACAGTGCATCCACTACTATAAACTCCACGTCATATTCCAATGGTCTAGCCCAAACGGGAATCACAACTCTTCCCAAAAACCAAATTAGGGCAGAGTTAAATCCAATTAAAGGGTGTTCAGCTGGCTCCAGGTCTTCCTCTGTTAGGCCGAGCTTTTTAAAAAGGCTAAGGAACATGACCTTTGTCGAACTCTCATCATCTACCAATATTCTTTTCACATCCGACTCGAACTTTTTTAGAGTGACTAGCAAGGCATTGTTGTGCTACTGCACCCCAGCACCTTTGTAGTCACAAAATGTAATTCCTCGAGTACTTTCTCTTCATTGTTTTTTGCTGGCGAAGTGGTTACTTTCGAGATTTTACCCGCCCAACCAATAGTTTGTTCATTTGCTAATGGGTACGCGATAATGCTCTATAGGCAGATCTCTATATGCACGACATGGATGACTACTAGCTTTTGGACATATCTTCTGGCTCTGACTCAGGGTGGTTTTTAGGGTTCGTCAACAAGAGCTTCTTCAGGGCCCTCTCTTCTTCTTCGTGGGTTTCCCCGTTATGCTCGGGGAGCATCCTCTGCTCATTTGGTTTTTGCCTTATCTATTTACTCCTTGAGGTGTCCGTCCCTCACCAAGTTTTCTAGGAAATATCGGATGGACTGGTAGTCTCCGGTGCAATGCTCACCGTCTTGATGGTAAGAGCAAAAGTCTTTGTGATTTTCTTCCCAGGGTAGTTAGGTAGCTCTTTTAGCTATTGAAAGAATGGTTGACCATGAATTTTAGAGAGGATCCTGAAGACAGGCTCCTTAAACACTGTTTTAACTGCTTCAAAGACCGACTTGTGATCCTCAAGGAACTCTGGTCATTTTCTTTTTCATTTTCCTTTTCCTCTCTTCTATACAAGGACCTCGTTTCTTTGGTCAGTTGGTATGGTCTCGTCCTTGACTTTTGCATAATTCCCTATTTTTCACATAAGGTCAGATATATTGGCATTAGATTTCTTTGTCAATGAGAGCCATAATTTATCTCCTTTGTATAGCCCCAGCGTAAATGAGAATATCGCCAACTGTTCTGAACATCCTTCAGCTTCGTTGTAAATATCTATGTACCTTTGGGAATAATCCCTCGGGCTTTTATTACTCCTCTTCTTCCTAGTGAGGAGCACCTTTGTAGTCTTAGGCTATTTGGCATTAGCCAAAAAATGCATAACGAACTCCTCAACAAGTTGCCCCCAGTTTCCAATGCTTCTAGGGGTAACTTATAGAACCATTGGAATCCTGTTTCTCCTACTCTCTGCGGGAATACCCTACACATTAACTCATCATTGTAACTCCATAGAGTCATCGCTTGCATGTAGTGGCGATAATGCACTAGAGGATCAGATTTTTCATCGTAAATGGTAAATTGAGGGGTCTAGAACTTCTTTGGTGGTTCTGCTTTTCATATGCTCGTCGTAAATGTTGAGGCAAAAATTCTCCCCAGGGCTCTCCTTACCATCATCCAAGTGGTCTTATCAGATCTTTCCCATTTGGCATGCTTTTTTGTTTTCATGAGAACTATATCATCAGTTAATGAGCTCTCGTTAGAATCAGAGTGTTTCCTCTAACTGAAAAGTTTCCCCTTCACAGTTTCTTCCCTTCTTTGTGGCTTAGAAGGTTTCTCTTTGTGTAGAGACATTCTATGCGACGAGTTTGCCATGGATGCACCTCAACAACTCTAGTTTCGAGGACAAAACCAAAAGTGCGCCTATCTCTAGATTTTCCGTCTTCTCGAGTGTTTTACCTGCCACAACCTTCTTGCCTGTGAGACTCATTCTACAAAGCATCGTTGCTCTCGTCTGAGCTAAACCTTTAGTCTCTAGGCTCAAAATAAACGTTTCCTTTTAGCTTTCCCTTCTCTTCGCACATCTTGAGCAATGTTTCCTCCAAATCTACCCGTTTTGAAGTCGCCTTTGCCTACAAATCATGTAATCTCTTAGTCGCTTCTAGATCATCAACCTATTGTGGTTTACTAATTGCTTACCGAGGGGTACGTATAACCAGTGCCCTATCTTTTTGTCTTTGTGCTTCTGTTCATAGCTAGATTGAGAAAAAAGGTCGAGTTTTGTCTCTCCCGGTAGTCATTTCATATTTTCACGAATAAGGGGTGTTTTTAGAACAAAGTGAGTGGGGGACCAATGAAACATGCCCCACGGTGGGTGCCAAATGTTCGGCAATAAACAGTACCTTACAGCATGTTCGCCACGTCCACTGAAAAAAAGTATCTCAAGCTTGAAAATAAGAAAGAAATCAAAAGAAAAGGTCGAACTCCAACGATAATCCCTCTGATGGTTAAGTCAGGAATAGTTTGAGAGAATGAGAAAACAAATTGACAGCACTTCGTGGACAATAGTAAACATATCTGGGTTTTAGTGCAAAGTGTTCTATTTATAGTCTGAATGTAAACATGAAATAATGTCCAGTTATTCCGTATTCATCATTACTTTCCTACTAAAGTCACCTCTGCTGAAATTGCAAGTTTGCTCAATAAATGCTCATCACGTATCATTAAATATATGCAGCATGTCATTAAATATGCGTGAGGTAAGTAAGAGAAATATGTGTGTGTAAGAGAAATATGTGTGTGATTTGACCTCTAAGAATTGCACAAATGTCTCATCCATCTGACATTATAAGGCTGTGGATTAACTGGATGTAACTAGATAGTAATAAATAAATCAGATTTACCACCAAAACGTATTTACGGTAAAGGTGGAGTAAATGCAATCATTGGAACAATGGGACCCATTCTTGGCACTTTTCCAGCTCAGGACGAGTATCCTTGATCACTTCTATGTCCGAGCATTATGCTTGGGAGCTTGCCATGTGTCACATATGCGGTTTGTACCAGCATTTATATATTTTTTACTTCTTTTTTTTGCTTGCTTTTATGTTAAGCATTTTAAAACATATATAACATTTGCTTGCTACTATACCTTAAGTATGTCATTCTATTGAGGTGTGACTATCTTAAACGTATCTCTCTCACTTGGTGATTTTAGACGCGTTCCACCATCCTTATGTTGGACGGAAGCTGGGGTGCTCCCAGGGAAAGCACCACCACGAAAAAAAAAAATTTAAAATTTACTTACACTTCAAAAATAACCTTATTAAATTCTAAAAATACTAGGCGTATTCCATTGTCTAATAATTGATATTAAACTTACAACATTTTGTGTATGTGTCTGTTATATGTAAATAGAGATACAAAATTTTGACAACTAGGCTGTTATAGATATTTTAATTTTCAAATAACCTTAGTCGTTTAATGCCTTAGTTCAGCCTCTTAAGGCTTGACATTAATTGTGCAATTGTGCTCGTGCATTGAGAGTCTTCACTATTGAACGAATGACCTTCTAGGCTTGACTCTTAATGCTTATCTAGAGACTTGATCAGTTGGTCTCTTCTCTCTATTTCTGGTGAAAGCACGGGCGAGACAAGATATGATTTT
>QLOD02164764.1:0-12734 GCA_003260245.2 Sideroxylon spinosum
CCTAGAATCTGAAATTTAGATTTCTAAGGCCTTCAATGCTATCCCAACACCCTAGGAATCTGAAAAAAGGATCCTAATGCCACCAATGCCATGCCACAACCCTCGGAATCTGAAATTGATATACCCAAGGCCTTCAAAACCATCCCACCATCCTAGAAATCTGAAATTGAGATACCCAACGCTTTCAATACCAATCCACAACCCTAGGAATCTGAAATTTAGATTCCTACGACCTTCAATGCCATCCTAACTATTTTTCAATGTCATCCCACAACCCTAGGAATCCGAAATAAAGATTCACAAGGCCTTCAATGCCGTCTCAACAAGCTAGGAATCTGAAAAAGAGAGTCCTAAGGCCTTCAATGCCGTGCCACAACCCTAGGAATCTGAAATTGAGATACCTAAGTCCTTCAATACCAACCCACCATCTTACGAATTTAAAATTGAGATAACTAAGGCCTTCAATACCAACGCACAACCGTAGGAATCTGAAATTTAGATTCCTACGGCCTTTAATGCCATCCAAACTAATTGAGATTCCTAAGGTCTTTAATGCCATCCCACAACCGTAGCAATTCGAAACAAAGATATTTTCCCGGCCAGTACGGATATGGTTGTCTTTGCTCCGCTCGCCTGGGGTCTCCTATAAAGGGACACCAGTTCGCTCCATCGAGTAGAACAATCAACCTTTTATTTTATTTTAACTCATTAACAGCTATCTAAGGCCTTCAATGCAATCCAACCAACCTAAGATTCTGAAAAAGAGATTCCGAAGACTTTCAATGCCATACCACAGCCCTGGGAACTTGAAATTATGAAACCCAAGGCCTTCAATACCATCCCAAAACTTAGAAATCTGAAATAGAGATTCTTAGGTCTTCAAGGCCATCCCAAAACCCTAGGAATCTTAAATTGAGATTCCTAAGGTCTTCAATACCGTCCCAACAACTTAGAAATCTGAAATAGAGAGTCCTAAGACCTTCATTGCCACGCCACAGCCTAGGGAATCTAAATTTGGGATTGCTAAGGCCTTCAAGGCCATCCCACTAACCAAGGAATCTGAAAAAAAAAAAAAAAAAAAGATTCCTAAGGCTTTAATTGCCGTCCTAACACCCTGAGAATCTGAAATTGAGAAACCCAAGGCGTTCAATACCATCCCACCAACTTAGGAATCTAAAATAGAGATCCTACGGCATCAAGGCCGTCCCACAACCTTAGGAATCTGAAATTGAGATTTCTATGACCTTCAATGCCATCCCAATAGGAATACAAAATAAAGATTCCTAAGGATTTCAATACCGTCTAACCACCGTAGGAATCTGAAATAGATATTTCTAAGGCCTTTAATGCCCTGCCACAATCCTGGAATCTGAAATTGAGAAACCTAGGGCCTTTACTACCATCCCACAAACCTAGGAATCTGAAATAGAGATTCATTGGTCTTAAAGGCCATCTCACAACCCTAGGAATCTGAAATCGAGATTCTTAAGACCTTCAATGCCATTCCAACTACGTAGAAATCTGAAATTGAGATACCTAACGCCTTCAATACCATGCCATAAACCTAGAAATCTGAAATAGAGATTCCCAAGTCTTCAAGGCCATGCCACAACCCTAGGAATTAGAAATTAAGATTCCTAAGACCTCCAGTGCTATTCCAATTACGTAGAAATTAGAAATTGAGATTTCTAAGGTTTTCAATACGATCCCACCGTCCTAGCAATTTGAAATAGAGTTTCGTAAGGCTTTCAATGCCATCCTAACACCCTAAGAATCTAAAAAAGAGATTTCTAAGGCATTCAATGTCATCGCAATTACCTAGGTATCTGAAATTGAGATTCTTAAGGTTTTCGATACCATCCCACAACTCGAGGGATATGAAATAAAGATTTCTAAGGCCATCAAAACCGTTCCAACACCCCAGGAATTTGAAATAAAGAGTCCTAAGGCCTTCAATGCCGTGCCACAACCCTGGTAATCTGAAATTAAGATACCCAAGGCATTCAATACAATCCCGCCAACCTAGGAATTTGAAAAAGAGAGTACTAAGGCATTCAAAGTCATACCAGTAGAGATTCCTAAGGTCTTCAAAGCAGTCCCAAAATCGAGAAATCTTTAATTGAGATTTCTAACGCCTTCAGTGCCGTCCCAACACCCTAGTAATCTGAAAAAGAGAGTCCTAAGGCCTTCAATGCCGTGCCACACCCCTAGGAATCTTAAAATGAGATTCTTAAGGCCTTCAATGCCATCCCACAGCCCAAGGAATCCGAAATAAAGGCCATCAATGCCGTCCCACCACCATAAGAATCTGAAATAGAGATTCCTATGGCCTTCAATGTCGTGCCACAACCCTTGGAATCTGAAGTTAATAAACCTAAGGCCTTCAATACCATCCTACCAGCCTAGGAATCTGTAATAGAGATTAATAAGGTCTTTAAAGCTGTCCCAAAACCTAGAAATCTTAAATTGAGATTCCTAACGCCTTCAGTGCCGTCCCAACACCCTAGTAATCTGAAAAAGAGAGTCCTAAGGCCGTCAATGTCGTGCCACACCCATGGGAATCTTAAATTGAGATACCCAAGGCCTTCAATACCATTTCACCAACCTAGGAATCTGAAAATAGAGATTCCTAAGGTCTTCAAGGCTATCCTACAACCGTAGGAACCTGAAATTGAGATTCCTAAGGCCTTCAATGCCATTCCAGCTACCTAAGAATATGAAATTTAGATTCCTAAGATATTCAATTTCATCCCACAACCATAGGAATCCGAAATAAAGATTCCTAAAGCCGTCAATACCATCCAGAACCCCTTAGGAATCTGAAGTAGAGAGTTTTAAGGCCTTCAATACCGCGCTACACCCCTTGGAATTTGAAATTGAGATACCGAAAGCCTTCAATACCATCCCACAAACCTAGGACTCTGAAATAGAGACTCGTAAGGTCTTCAAGGCCGTCTCAATGATTCCTAAGGTTGCAATGCCATCCCAACGACCTAAGGGTCTTCAATGCCCTTCCACAACTATAGGAATCCAAAAAAAGATTCCTCGGGCTTTCAAAGCCGTCCAACCATCCTAAGAATATGAAATAGAGATTCCTAAGGTCTTCAATGCCGTCCAACAACCTAGGAATAAGAAATAGACTGTCCTAAGACCAAGATTGCCACGCCACAACCCTGGGAATCTGAAACTGAGATTTCTATGGCCTTGAAAGTCATACCACTAACCTCGGAATCTGAAATAGAAATTCCTAAGGCTTTTAATACCGTCCCAACACCCTCGGAATAAAAAAAGAGAGTGCTAAGGCCTCCAATGCCGTGCCAGAACCCTGGAAATCTAAAATTGAGATACCCAAGTCCTACAATACAACTCCACCAATCTAGGAATCTGAAATAGAGATTTTTAAGCTCTTCAAGGCCGTCCAACAACCTTAGATATCAAGAATTGAGATTCATAAGGCCTTCAATGACATCCCAACTACCCTTCAATGCCATCCCACATGCCTAGGAATCCGAAATAAAGATTCATAAGCCCTTCAATGCCGTCCCAACACGCTAGGAATCTGAAAAAGAGATTACTAAGACTTTCAATTATGTGACACAACGATTGGAATCTGAAAATGAGATATCCAAGGCATTCGATACTAACTCACCATCCCAGGAATCTGAAATTGAGATATCTAAGGCCTTCAAATACCAACCCACAACCCTAGGAATCTAAAATTCAAATTCCTACGGCCTTTAATGCCATCCCAACTACCTACGAATCAAAAATTAAGATTCCGAAAGTCTTCAAACCCATCCCAGAACCGTTGGAATCCGAAATAAAGATTTTTAAGCCTTCAATGCTGTCCAACCACCGTAAGAATCTGAAATAGAGATTCCGAAGGCCGTCAATGCCATGCCACAACCCTGGGAATCTGAAATTGAGATGCCCAAGGCCTCCAATACCATCCCGCAAACCTAGGAATCTGAATTAGAGATTCCAAGATCTTCAAAACCATCCAGCAAACCTAGGAATCTGAATTAGAGATTCCTAGATCTTCAAAGCCATCCCACAACCCTACAAATCTTAAATTGAGATTCCTAAGGCATTCAATGCCATACCACACCCTTGGGAATCCGAAATTGAGATACCTAAGGCTTTCACTACTATCGCACTAACCTAGGAATCAGAAATAGAGAATCCTAAGGTCTTCATGGTCATCCCACAACCCAAGGAATCCTAAATTGAGTTCCCATGCCCTTCAATGCCTTCCCAACTTCATAGGAATCAAAAATTGAAATTCCTAAGGTCTTCATTGCCATCCCACAACCCTAAGAATCTGAAACAAAGATTCCTAAGCCCATCAATGCCATCCCAACACCCTAAGACAAGCCTAAGACCATCATTGCCATGCCATAACACTAAGAATCTGAAACTGAGGTTTTTATGGCCTTCAGCGCCATCCCACAACTATAGGAATCAGAAATAAAGATTCATAAGGCCTTCAATGCCGTCCCAACACGCTAAGAATCTAAAAAAGAGAGTCCTAAGGCCTTCAATCCCGCGACACAACCCTGGGAATCTGAAAAATGAGATATCCAAGGCCTTCGATACCAACTCACCATTCTAAGAATCTGAAAATTAAGATATCTAAGGCCTTCAAATACCAACACACAACCCTAGGAATCTGAAATTTAGATTCCTATGGCCTTTAATGCCATCCTAACTACCTACGAATCTGAAATTAAGATTCCTAAGGTCTTCAATGCCATCCCACAACCGTAGGAATCCGAAATAAAGATTTCTAAGGCCTTCAATGCTGTCCAACAACCGTAGGAATCTGAAATAGAGATTTCGAAGGCCGTCAATGCCGTGATACAATACTGGGAATCTGAAATTGAGATATCCAAGGCCTTCAATACCATCCCACAAGCGTAGGAATCTGAATTAGAGATTCCTAGGTATTCAAGGCCATTGCACAACCATAGGAATCTGAAATTTAGATTCCTAAGGCCTTCAATGCCATTCCAACTACGTAGAAAAATCTGAAATTGAGATCTCTAAGGTCTTCAAAACCATTCCGAAATAAAGATTCTAAAGGCCATCAATGCCGTCTAACACCCTAGAAATCTGAAATAGAGAGTCCTAAGACCTTCATTGCCACGCCAAAACCCTAGGAATCTGAAATTAAGATTGCTAAGGCCTTCAATGCCATCTCACTAACCTATGAATCTGAAAAAAAGATTCTTAAGGCTTTTAAGGCCGTCCCAACACCTGAGGAATCTGAAAAAAAGAATCATAAGGCCTTCAATGCCGCGCCACAACCCTGAGAATCTGCAATTGAGATAACCAGTGCCTCCAATACAATTCCACCATCCTAGCACTCTGAAATTGAGATTACTATGGCCTTCAATACCATCCCAACAACCTAAGAATCTGAAATTGAGATTCCTAAGGTATCCGATGCCATCCGACATCCCTAGAAATCCAAAATGAAGATTCCAAAGGCCATCAATCCCGTCCCAACACCCTAGGAATCTGAAAAAAGAGTCGTAAGGCTTTCAATGCCATGTCACAACCCTGAGAATCTGAAATTGAGATAACGGTGCCTTCAATACAATTCCACCATCCTAGCAATCTGAAATAGAGATTCAGTTCCTCAACGCCATCCCGCAATATTAAGAATCTTAAATTAAGATTCCTAAGACCTTCAATGCCATTCCAACAACGTAGAAATCGGAAATTAAGATCCTAAGGTCTTCAAAGCCATCCCACAACCTTAGCACTCCGAAATAAAGATTCCTAAGGCCTTCCATGCCGTACCAACGCCTTAGCAATCTGAAATAGAGAGTCCTAAGAATTTCATTGCCATGCCACAACCCTAGGAATCTGTAATTGAGATTGCTAAGACCTTCAATGCCGTTCCACAATCTTGAGAATCTGAAATTGAGATACCTAAGGCCATCAATATAATCCCACTAACCTAGGAATCTAAAAAAGAGATTCCTAAGTCCTTCAATGCCGTCCCAACACCCGAGGAGATTCTTAAGGCCTTCAATGCCATCCCAAGTACCTAGAAATCTTAAATTGAGATTCCTGAGCTCTCCGATGCTATCCCACAACCCTAGAAATTTGACATTTAGATTCCCAAGGCCTTAAACGCTATCCCAACTACCTAGGAATCTGAAATTAAGATTCCGAATGTCTTCAATCCCATCCCGCAATCCTATGAAACCGCAATAAAGATTCTCAAAGCCTTTATTGCATTCCCAACATCCTAGGAATTTGAATAAGAGAGTCTAAGACCTTCAATGCTGTGCCACAACCCTAGAAATCTGAAATTGAGAAACCCAAGGCCTTCAATACAATCCCAACAACCTAGCAACTCAGATTCCTAGGGCCTTCAATGTCGTCCCAACACCCCTAGGAATCTGTAATTGAAATTCCTAAATCATTCAATGCCATCCCAACAATCTAAGAATGTGAAATTGAGATTCCTAACGTCTTCAGTACCATTCCACAACTGTAGGATTCCGAAATAAAGTTTGCTAAGGCCTTAAATGCCATCCTAAAATTCTAGGAATCTGAAAAAGAGAGTCCTAAGGCCTTCAATGCTGCGCCACAATCCTAAGAATCTGAAATTTAGAAACCCAAGACCTTCAATACCATCCCACCAACGTAAGAATCTGAAATAGAGATTAAAAAGGTATTCAAGGCCGTCCCACAACCCTAGGAATCTTAAATTAACTTTCGTAAAGCCTTCAATGCTATCTCAACTATCTAGGAGTTTGAATTAGGGTCTTCAACGCCATTCCACAACCCTAAGAATCAGAACACCCTAGAATCTGAAATAGAGATTCCTAAGGCCTTCAATGCCGTCCCAACACCATAAGAATCTGAAATAAAGAGTCCAAAGACCGTCGTTGCCACGCCACAACCCTTGGAATCCGAAATTGAGATTTCTAAGACATTTAATGCTATCCCAACAGCTAAGAATCTAAAAAAAAGAGTCCTAAGGCCAACAATGCAGTGCAACACGCCTAGAAATATTAAATTGAGATACCCAAGGTGTTCACCAAAAGTCTTCAAGGCCATCCCAAAACCATAGAACCACATTCCTAGGAATCTAAATTTGAGATTCCTAAGATCTTCAATGCCATCCCAACTACCTACCAATCTGAAATTGAGATTCCTACGGTCTTCAATTCCATCCCAACTACTTAGGAATCTCAATTCCATCCCAAAACCCTAGGAATCCGAAATAAAAATTTTTTAGACATTCAATGCCGCCCCAACATCCAAGGAATCTGAAAAAAAAAAGAGTCCTAAAGCCTTCAACGCCGTGCCACAACCCTGGGAAATCTAAAATTGAGATACCCAAGGCCTTGAATACCATCCCACCAACCTATGACTCTGAAATAGTACTTCCTAAGGTTTTCAAGGCCGTCCCATAACCCTAGTAATCTAAAATTTAGATTCCCACGGCCTTCACCGCCATCCCAACTATATAGGAATCTAAAGTTGAGATTCCTACGGTCTTCAATACCCTACCACAACCCTAGGAATCCAAAAAAAGATTCCTAAGTCCTTCAATGCCATCCAAAACACCCTAGGAATCTGAAATAGATATTCCTAAGGCCTTCAATGCCAGACCACAACCGTGGAAATTTTAAATCGAGATACCCAAGGCCTTCAATACCATCCTACAACCCTAGGAATCTGAAATCGAGATTCCTAAGGTCTTCAAGACAGTCCCACAACCCTAGAAATCTTAATTGAGATTTCCAAGGCCTTCAATGCTATCCCAACTCCTTAGAAATCTGAAATTGAGATTCTTAAGGTTTTCAATGCCATCCCACAATCCTAGGAATCCAAAAGAAACATTCCCATGGCCTTTAATGCCTTCCAACCACCCTAGGAATCTGAAATTTATATTTCTAAGGCTTTCAGTGCCATCCCACAAACCTAGGAATCTGAAATAGAGATTCCTAAGGCTTTCAATGCCGTCTCAACACCCTAGAAATCTGAAATGGAGATTTCTAAGGCCTGCAATGCCGTGCCACAACCCTGCGAATCTGAAATTGAGATACCCAAGCCCACCAACCTAAGAATCTGAAATAGAGATTCCAAAAGTCTTCAAGGCCATCCCAAAACCTTAGAACCACTTTCCTAGGAATCTAAATTTGAGATTCCGAAGGTCTTCAATGCCATCCTAACTACCTACCAATCTGAAATTGAGATTCCTAACGTCTTGAATTCCATCCCAACTACTTAGGAATCTCAATTCTATCCCAAAACCCTAGGAATCCGAAATAAAGATTTTTTAGACATTCAATGCCGCCCAAACATCCTAGGAATCTGAACAAAAAAAAGAGTCCTAAAGCCTTCAACGCCGTGCCACAACCCTGGGAATCTAAAATGGAGATACCCAAGGCCTTGAATACCATCCCACCAACCTAGGACTCTGAAATAGTACTTCCTAAGGTTTTCAAGACCATCCCATAACCCTAGGAATCTGAAATTTAGATTCCCACAGCCTTCACCGCCATCCAAACTACATAGGAATCTAAAGTTGAGAATCCTAAGGTCTTCAATACCCTACCACAACCTTAGGAATCCAAAATAAAGATTCCTAAGTCCTTCAATGCCATACAAAACACCATAGGAATCTGAAATAGATATTCTTAAAGCCTTCAATGCCGAACCACAACCGTGGGAATTTTAAATCGAGATACTCAAGGCCTTCAATACCATCCCACAAACCTAGGAATCTGAAATAGAGATTCCTAAGGTGTTCAAGGCTGTCCCACAACCCTAGAAATCTGAAATTGAGATTCTTAAGGTCATCAATGCCATCCCACAACCCTAGGAATCCGAAAGAAACATTCCCATGGCCTTCAATGCTGTCCAACCACCCGAAGTATCTGAGATTGAGAATTCTAAGGCCTTCAATGCCATCTCAATGCCCTAGGAATCTGAGATAGAGAGTCCAAAGACCTTCATTGCTGCGCCACAACCCTAGGAATCTGATATTTATATTTCCAAATCCTTCAATGCCATCCCACAAACCTAGGAATCTGAAATCGAGATTCCTAAGGCTTTCAATGTCGTCCCAACACCCTAGAAATCTGAAATAGAGATTCCTACGGCCTTCAATGCCGTGCCACAACCCTACGAATCTAAAATTGAGATACCTAAGGCCTTGAATACCATCCCACCAACCTAGGACTCTGAAATAGTACTTCCTAAGGTTTTCAAGGCCGTCCCATAACCCTAGGAATCTGAAATTTAGATTCCCACGGCCTTCACTGCCATCCCAATTACATAGGAAGCTAAAGTTGAGATTCCTACGGTCTTCAATACCATACCACAACCCTAGGAATCCAAAATAAAGATTCCTAAGTCCTTCAATGCCATCCAAAACACCCTAGGAATCTAAAATAGATATTCCTAAGGCCTTCAATGCCGAACCACAACCGTGGAAATTTTAAATCGAGATACGCAAGGCCTTCAATACCATCCTACCACCTTAGGAATCTGAAATCGAGATTCCTAAGGTCTTCAAGACAGTCCCACAACCCTAGAAATCTTAATTGAGATTCCCAAGGCGTTCAATGCTATCCCAACTCCCTAGAAATCTGAAATTGAGATTCTTAAGGTTTTCAATGCCATCCCACAACCCTAGGAAACCGAAAGAAACATTCCCATGGCCTTCAATGCCTTCCAACCACCCTAGGAATCTGAAATGGAGATTTCTAAGGCCTTCAATGCCATCCCAACGCCCTAGGAATCTGAGATAGAGAGTCCAAAGACCTTCATTGCCGCGCCACAACCCTAGGAATCTGAAATTTATATTTCTAAATCTTTTAATGCCATCTCGCAAACCTAGGAATCTCTCTAAGGCTTTCAATGCCGTCCCAACACCCTAGAAATCTGAAATGGAGATTCCTAAGGCCTGCAATGCCGTGCCACAACCCTGCGAATCTGAAATTGAGATACCCAAGCCCACCAACACCATCCCACCAACCTAAGAATCTGAAATAGAGATTCCAAAAGTCTTCAAGGCCATCCCAAAACCATAGAACCACATTCTTAGGAATCTAAATTTGAGATTCCCTAGGTCTTCAATGCCATCCCAACTACCTACCAATCTGAAATTGAGATTCCTAACGTTTTCCATTCCATCCCAACTACTTAGGAATCTCAATTCCATCCCAAAACTCTAGGAATCCGAAATAAAGATTTTTTAGACATTCAATGCCGCCCCAACATCCTAGGAATCTGAACAAAAAAAAGAGTCCTAAAGCCTTCAACGCCATGCCACAACCCTGCGAATCTGAAATTGAGATACCCAAGGCCTTGAATACCATCCCACCAACCTAGGACTCTGAAATAGTACTTCCTAAGGTTTTCAAGGCCGTCCCCAACCCTAGGAATCTGAAATTTAGATACCCACGGCCTTCACGGCCATCCCAACTACATAGGAATCTAAAGTTGAGATTCCTACGGTCTTCAATACCGTACCACAATCCCAGGAACCCAAAATAAAGATTCCTAAGTCCTTCAATGCCATCTAAAACACCCTAGGAATCTGAAATAGATATTCTTAAGGCCTTCAATGTCGAACCACAACCGTGGGAATTTTAAATTGAGATACCCAAGGCCTTCGATACCATCCTACCACCCTAGGAATCTGAAGTAGAGATTCCTAAGGTCTTCAAGGCTGTCCCATAACCCTAGAAATCTTAATTGAGATTCTTAAGGCCTTCAATACCATCCCAACTCCCTAGAAATCTGAAATTGAGATTCTTAAGGTCTTCAATGCCATCCCACAAACCTAGGAATCCGAAAGAAACATTCCCATGGCCTTCAAAACCGTCCAACCGCCTTAGGAATCTGAAATGGAGAATTCTAAGGCCTTCAATGCCATCCCAACGCCCTAGGAATCTGAGATAGAGAGTCCAAAGACCTTCATTGCCATGCCACAGCCCTAGGAATCTGAAATTTATATTTCTAAGGCTTTCAATGCCATCCCACAAACCGAGGAATCTGAAATAGAGATTCCTAAGGCTTTCAATGCCGTCCCAACACCCTAGAAATCTGAAATGGAGATTCATAAGGTCTGCAATGCCGTGCCACAACCCTGCAAATCTGAAATTGAGATACCCAAGCCCACCAACACCATCCCACCAACCTAAGAATCTGAAATAGAGATTCCAAAAGTCTTCAAGGCCATTCGAAAACCTTAGAACCACATTCCCAGGAATCTAAATTTGAGATTCCTAAGGTCTTCAATGCCAACCCAACTACCTGCCAATCTGAAATTGAGATTCCTAACGTTTTCAATTCCATCCCAACTACTAAAGAATCTCAATTCCATCCCAAAACCCTAGGAATCCGAATTAAAGATTTTTTAGACATTCAATGCCACCCCAACATCCTAGGAATCTAAACAAAAAAAAAGAGTCCTAAAGCCTTCAACGCCGTGCCATAACCCTGGAAATCTAAAATTGAGATACCCAAAGCCTTGAATACCATCCCACCAACCTAGGACTCTGAAATAGTACTTCCTAAGGTTTTCAAGGCCGTCCCATAACCCTAGGAATCTGAAATTTAGATTCCCACGGCCTTCACCGCCATCCCAACTACATAGGAATCTAAAGTTGAGATTCCTACGGTCTTCAATACCGTACCACAACCCAAGGAATCCAAAATAAAGATTCCTAAGTCCTTTAATGTCATACAAAACACCCTAGGAATCTGAAATAGATATTCCTAAGGCCTTCAATGCCGAACCACAACCGTGGGAATTTTAAATCGAGATACCCAAGGCCTTCAATACCATGCTACCACCTTAGGAATCTGAAATCGAGATTCCTAAGGTTTTCAAGACAGTCCCACAACCCTAGAAATCTTAATTGAGATTCCTAAGGCCTTCAATGCCATCCCAACTCCCTAGAAATCTAAAATTGATATTCTTAAGGTTTTCAATGCCATCCCACAACCCTAGGAATCCGAAAGAAACATTCCCATGGCCTCTAATGCCTTCCAACCACCCTAGGAATCTGAAATGGAGATTTCTAAGGCCTTCAATGCCATCCCAACGCCCTAGGAATCTGAGATAGAGAGTCCAAAGACCTTCATTGCCGCGCCACAACCCTAGGAATCTGAAATTTATATTTCTAAATCCTTTAATTCCATCCCACAAACCTAGGAATCTGAAATAGAGATTCCTAAGGCTTTCAATGCCGTCCCAACACCCTAGAAATCTGAAATGGAGATTCCTATGGCCTGCAATGCCGTGCCACAATCCTGCGAGTCTGAAATTAAGATACCCAAGCCCACCGACACCATCCCACCAACCTAAGAATCTGAAATAGAGATTCCACAAGTCTTCAGGGCCATCCCAAAACCTTAGAACCATATTCCTAGGAATCTAAATTTGAGATTCCTAAGGTCTTCAATGCCATCCCAACTACCTACCAATCTGAAATTGAGATTCCTAACGTTTTCAATTCCATCCCAACTACTTAGGAATCTCAATTCCATCCCAAAACTCTAGGAATCCGAAATAAAGATTTTTTAGACATTCAATGCCGCCCCAACATCCTAGGAATCTGAACAAAAAAAAGAGTCCTAAAGCCTTCAACGCCATGCCACAACCCTGCGAATCTGAAATTGAGATACCCAAGGCCTTGAATACCATCCCACCAACCTAGGACTCTGAAATAGTACTTCCTAAGGTTTTCAAG
>QLOD02164771.1:0-12734 GCA_003260245.2 Sideroxylon spinosum
CTATCTTAATCTCAAGGTTGATTTTCATCTTGTTGATTACATAATGTGGTCTGCTTCTCTTCCTTCATTTGACTGATAGTGGAGGGATTATATCTCCTAGACTTGGCCTCATTCGTTAGAAACTATTTTGAAAAGACTCATGCCTGAGCCCGTCGAAAGTAAAGATTTTGAATTTATCAATTCTATTTCGCATAAGCGTTTCACATCGGCCAAGCGCATAAAAGGTACTCCATCCCCTAAGTAGTTATATTAATCTATAATTAGATTTAAGTATTTTTATGGAATCAAATGGAACCCTCAACTTATTCCTTCTATTAAATTCTGGGTAAGGATTTTCCATAATGAAGATTATAGAAAACTTTTCTTATCGGCCAGCAATAAATTGGCAAAGAAAGTCAGGAAAGGTGAGGAAACTTAAGATTTCCTCGAGTGTAAAAATGACTATATGGTCGATCCCAAACAACAGCCTCGGATGCCCATGGCCGATTTTGTAATTTCAAGCCCTATGTCCACAAAAATTCAGGAAGGTGTCATACAATTTGGATTTTTATCCACTAGTGTAGAATAGTTTGAACAGATGTTGAAGGATATTCTCCGTTCCTTTAATTATGAAGCAATTCTTGGTATATTCTTACTTGTTTCCTCTTCTTTGTTTCGTCTCTGATTGTCACTCCATTTGTTTATAGCTACTCCATTCAAATGTTCAGAAAAGGCAATGAGTAAAGAGGTCGATAAAGAAGAGGAAGAATCTGAAGTAGAATTGCTTCATTCCTCCAAGAAGACAAAAATGACCAAAGGAAAAAGACAACCAATTGTCAAGCCTTCTCGACCTAAACCGATGAAAAGACATGTTCAAGTGGATATCGGTGCCTATTCAGAGAGGATGAGGCAACCGATGGTTTAATCATATATTCCTATATCTCTGTTCAAGCACTTATTTTCCTTTATTCTTATTTAGGTCGAGACGAATCTCTCTCTAGAGTCTAGTGCTACTACCTTATCTTGGATTCAAGCTTTGCTGGATCGTCTGAAGGGTGGTCGATCCCATCCATCAGATGCTCCTATAGCCTCTTCCACACTATCTAGGACATCTTCAACAAAACAAGAATTTGACTGTTCCATACACGACATCGATAGTCTCCTCTTTATGGGCTTTTTGGAAATGGTTGGTTCCTCTTACCAGGTTAAGCTATCATCGGTCATCGACGTCTTTGGCCGATACCCCAATGCACCTCCCCTTATGGCGATAAACATTTCTCAGTTTTCTTAGAGATTGCCGACTATGCTTCTTGAAGATTCTCAAGCTATATCGACCAAAAAAGAATTTGAAGAAGTAGCTGCCTAAAAGGACTAACAAACAAATGAGTTGTCTTCTCTCTACGATCAACTTCGCAGCGCTTCCATTTAAATTTTAGAATTTCTGGCAATCGAGCAAAAACTTAAAAAGCAGATTAGGAAGTTGAAATCTGACCTTCAAGATACCAAGAATGATCGAAATTTGGTTAACTTAGCCAAGGAGAACTTAGTTAATTCTTGTGAGGCTTCCGTTCAAGAAGCCAAATGTTTGGAGAAGGGGGTTGAGGGTCTAAAAGATAAATGACATCTGGACAATATAGATTTAGATCAACTTGACCAGGATTATCAAGAGTTCATTCATAGTCTCTTAGAACTAACTCTCAGTGAAGTCATTCATGAAGCTACCAAATCGGTCGATTCGATAGGTGTCATCCCTTTCTACACTTGATCCATCAACGCTTCTTTCGATAGATGCTAGCCTTCTTGCTCCCGATCCCAAGGCAATAAGCACATCAATGGCTGATGTCAGGCCAAAAGATCCGTCATCTCAATCTTAAACATTTCTTTTATTCTGTTAAGACTTTAAAGTTTTGTAATCATATCCCAGGTGAGGTCTTTAAACAACATTCCTCATTGCTATTGGGGCCAATTTCATTTCATTTTTCTTTTCTATTAATGCTTTATTGTTCATGTTTGCATGCACTCCCACATAGTTGGGTAATATTTCTTTAGATATTTGCCATTTATTGCCCTCAGAAATCTTTCCCCATCTAAGTATTGAAGTAAATGTGTCCCGCCTTTGAGTACTTTTAGGATACGGAAAGGATTTTCTCAACTTGAGCTAAACTTTCCGTAACGTGGTCTTTAGTTCCAATCGATAATACTATTTTTGACACTTTATCTCCCATGTTGAATGACTTTGGTTGGACTTTTCTATCATAGGATTTTGCCACCCTTTAATGCCACAAAATGCAATTCATCTAAATCATCCAGTTCCACATACATGGCCTTTGGATATACTTCCCTATTTAGCTCATATTGAAAAGGAACCCGAGCCGATGTGACCGTCATTTCTACCGAGATGATTACTTCGTGGCCATATGTTATTTCAAATAAGGTTTTGTGGTTGACTTTTTAGACGTTCAGTACGCCCAAAGAGCCTTTGATAATAAAGTGTGCCATTGTCTTGGATTCTCTTTGATTGTCTTTTCTAGTGTTCCCTTAATAGTACTATTCATGGATTTGGCCTGCTTGTTTTCTTAAGCATAATAAGGGGTTGAATTGATAACTTCGAAACCGTAATCGGTTGTGAATTGTTTTATTGAATTCCTTATTAAAACGGTACCTTGATTGGCCACGATGTGTTAGGGAATGCTGAAGCATTGCAGTGTGTATTCTTTAATAAATATGATTACGTCAGCCTAGTCAACGGACTTAAGTGGAATTGCTTCTACCCATTTACTGAAATAGTTAGTAGGCACAATGATAAAAGAATGCATTTTCGATGAAGGTGGATATATTTTCCCTATCAGATCCATTGCCCAACCTCTAAATAGCCATGGCTTAGCTATAGTGTGCATAGGTATAGCAGGTACACTCTGTATCAACCCGTGTCTTTGGTACGGCTAACATCTTCTTGCATAAGAGATACAATCAACTATCATAGTCGACCAATAATACCCATCTCTTCTTCATAACCAAACCATTTTTCAACCGGACTGATGAGCACCACATACTCCTTCATGAATCTCAACCGTGGCTAACATAGCCTCATCTTTCCTTGAAGAACTCAAGAACAAATCATTTTTCTTGCTTTTCTTGTACAGAATTGTCCAATCAGGATGAAGTTTGTTGCTTTTATAAGAATCGCACAATCGACCCACACCACTCATATATTTTTCTGAACTTAAAATAACTTGCTTCCATGTGCATTGGCAGATTCTAAAATCAATGGGTGTTTTCTTCGCCTGATTGTCACCATTTTTTTTTTCCTTCGGTCCAATTTACATGAATCCCAGTAGCTAGTTGGGCTAGCTTGTTAGCCTTCCAATTCTTTGCTCTAGGGATATGCTCGACTGATGCATCAACAAATTCATTTAACAATGTATTAGCTAAGTTTAGGTCTTTTGTAAGGTATGATTATTGCATTGTTTCCTTAATTGGTTAATTACCAGTTAAGACTCCCCAAGAATTCGAACCGTGGGTGCTCTCATTTCCCTTAGAAGTTTTAAGTCGATAATCAACGCTTCATACTCAGCCTGATTATTTGTGTAATTAAAATTAAATTGAAAAGACAATTGGCTTTCTCCCCCCTAGGAGATATAATGACTGTTCCTACCCTACACAAGTCACTAGTTTTTTATCCATCAAAATACAACAACCACGATTTTAAAGATACTAGATTTAAAGCATCATAATTCAAATATTCATTGTCAATATCTACACAAGGGTGATCGGTCATAAAATCAGCCAATGCTTGTCTTTTGATTGATTTCTACTGTACATAACATATCAAAATTTCCATTAAAGCTAATGTCCGTTGGCCTATTCGACCGTTCGTAATCAACCTATTTAATATGTACTTAAAAATGTCAATCTTTGATATCGAGTAAACATTTATAGGCAACAAATAATGCCTTAACTTCTGTATAGAAAAATACAAGCCCAGACAATGCTTTGCAATGGGCCTGCAGCCCCTTTCTGCTGGTGTCAAAACACGACTTAGGTAATAAACTGCTGTTCCCTTGCTACTGGCACCATCTTATGCGAAAAAGCTTGCAACGGTGTTCTTTGTCGTCCATATGTATAACTTTAACATTCTTCCTTCTTTAACGGTATAAGAACTAGTGGATTGACAAGGTAGTGCTTGATCCGATCGAAAGCTTGTTGGCGTTGTGAATCTCACTTGAAGACTTCATTATTCTTTAACTTTAATAACGAAGAGAATACTTGGGTTTTTACAGTAGTGTTAGAAATAAATCTTCTCAAGAAGTTTATCTAACCAATGAAGCTTTGTAATTCTTTTTTGTTCCTAGGCGGCTTAGTTTCAATCATGGCGCATTATTCTTATCAATCTCGATACCTCTTTTATGGATGAGAAATCCTAAAAAATTTCTAGCACTGAAAGCACATTTGAGAGGATTCATTTTTTATTTATGGAGTCATATTTTCTGGAACGAGGTCTCTAATTGTGCCAGGTGTTGAGCCAAGCTTTGAGATTTAACCACTACATCATCAATGTAAATCTCCATAAAACGATTAATAAAATCATGAAAAATCGCGTTCATGGCCCTCTGGTAGGTAGCTCATGCGTTTTTCAATCCGAATGGCTTGACCACCCATTCGTATGTCACCAAGGCTCCTAGACATCAAAATGCCAATTTGGATATACCTTCTGACATGTTATGAATCCGGTTATATCCAGTGTTTCCATCCATAAAAGATAAGATTTCATGGCTTGTCGAAGCATCAACCAGTGTATCAACTATGGGCATAGGATATTCATCTTTAAGGGAACATTAGTCAAATCTCTAAAGTCAATACAAACTTTGATTTTAACATTCTTTTTAACTCCAAGGACTATGTTAATAACCAATCTACATACCAGGCCACTCCGATGAAACCGACTTCTAATAGTTGTATAAATTCTTCCCTCACCCTGAGGATTACGTCGTTGCTCATTCTTCTGGAAGGTTGTTTAACCGGTTGATATCTGTTCATGATTGACATTCTATGTTCTACTAATGTTCGGTCTAGGCCCAATATCTTCTACTAATGAGACTAACTATGGCCGACGGAAATTTAGAGTTCAAGTATCCATCGAGGTAGATTGGTCTCCTTTTGGAAAAATCTCCAATGTTGACCTCTACAAGTGGGTCGACCACATCAGCTTTGTCATCATCTAGCTCTTGGGGAGCTCTTTTCAAATCCTCGAGTTGTATTGCATCGATGTCACTTACTCCATCATCGATTCCAACATCGGCCATGGAAGTCGATACTTTAGTATACAATTTATTATCTAAGGTGTAAAAATGTACCCTAGCCACGACCTCCTCATAGGTCTTCCTAATCATTCCTCGATTTTCTTCAACTTGAGAGGCACTTTCTTAAATATAATGTTATTGGGCCTACTCAATCCCTTACACACTTGCTTCATGTAATCTATAGTCATCGTGACTGACATAGTGATTTATTTAGGTCCTTCTTGTTTTTTAAGAGCCATTAGCCTAGTCGATCCCACATCTCCCTCATAGTATACGGCTTTAGCCATATTGACCTTGGCTACGAATAATCTGTTGTCAACTTCTATGATCTAAGCATCTTCTCCTTCCTAGAGTTCCAAAGCTTGGTGTAGTGAGGACGGGATCCCGTAACTTGTATCCAGTTGTGGCCTAATGAAGCATTGTATGAAGCTTCTATATCAACTATAAAAAATGTTGACCACACTATCTTACTCCTATAGTGACCTGTAACGAGATCATTCCTCTAATGTTTGCAAGTCCTTCGGTGAAACTACTTACGACCACCTCTATAGGCATGAGATCTTTAGCTGATCGGTCGATCCTTGTCAACATATTATATAGGGAAGAATGTTAACAATTGCTCTGTCATCGATTAAAACTCGATTTATTGGCATTCCATTCACAAAACCTTTCATGTGCAGCGGTTTTACATGTGTTCTTTCGTTGAACTTGTGAAACAAGACTCATGCCTTTTTTCCTCTCCTTACCGGCCTATAGTTCATTTTCTGTTCTAACCACTTGAATGTCTGGGTTCCCTTTTACAGTTGGCTCCTGTAACTCTAATTCTACTGAATTAATTGTGGGAGGGTTTCTTTCACTTTCTTCAACATCCCTGCCAATGGAATTCTGAACATTATTGGCCTTAAATATAGCCGGTAACTTGAAAGCCATGTTTACTTTGGTTGGCTGCATGCTTTCGAATTGAATTGAACTCATGGACGCCTTCTTCATTTATTGAGCCGTCATTATGTTGCTTAAATTTTTTGGGCCAACTATCTAGTGACAAACCACCCTTCCTCTTCTTTGATCTAACGACCTGTTTTTCTTTGTATTTCTTCTGCAAATCTAGAGGGTTAATCTTTGGCAGTGTAATTGATATATCTTTGTGCTTTAAGGATATTTGGTGCTAGGGGCAACTCTTCCTCTATAACTAATTCTAAGTTTTTGATTCTAAGTTTTGGACTTGTTCCATTTCCATGCTCCTCCAAGCTTCCTTCTATATCTACCATCTCCTCTTCTGAGTAATGGTCATATTTCTTGTATCTTGATCGAATGGGAATTTCGAATGAATAACATGTCCCCACTAACCAGGATGTTGTGGAATTCTTAGCTTAACTGATGGGCCCGATATGGGATAAATCACTTGCGATCAATATAGTAGCAAAGGCATTTGTGGGGCTGGTCGAAAGTGGGGTTGATAGTATAGCATCGCCATTTGGTACGACCCCCAGGTGTTTACAAACACATTCTGACCATAAGGTCTAAGCGCTCCTCTAGGGCTTAACAGTCGATCATATGGTGTTGGTTAGACTACCCTGTAGTTGCTAGCCCAGTTGATCGTGATTTTCAAACCTAACTTATTTACTAACCTTCTTGACCACACTAGCTCTCAATTGCACCTCTGGCCACTGTCTCTCATTTTCAGAACTAGAATTCTCGTCTTTTTATTTCCGTTATTCGAGTTGATATATGGTCTGTCTTCCCTGGGTCTTCTTCACATGATTGCCTGATCTGGAGGTTGCTTTTCTGGCCTTGACTGGTTCTAGGTTTTGAACTATTTTTTTTTTTTGTTTCTTTGACTTCTTTGTAATGCTTGGCCTAATTCTGTTTGAACTCCTCAACCCCATCAAATTCCATAAGGTCATCGAGCTCGTATTTATTTATAGTAGATGACCTTTTCCTTATCTTTCCATGCCCCGTTGATCCATGCATATTGAGCATATTCACTTCCATGAAGGCTTGAAACGATTTCTTATCTACCCCAATTTTTTCCTTTTCAGCCATTGTGAATAAGCCTTCGTCGATATGTTCCTGCATAACATTACGAAAATGGATGCAATTGTTAATAGAATGGCTCCAGGAATTGTACCATATGCAATAGCTACGGCCTTTAATTTCATCTACCGTCAAAATCTTGTGACCATTGGGCAACTGAATTATGTTATCGGCTAAGAGATGGTCAAAGATTTGATCTACCTCAGTGATATTAAACAAGTATTGCTTAGCTAGCTCTTCCAACTTGTTCCCAGATACAATACTGCCTTTATCTAGCTTAGGTTTCACTAATACTTTACAAAGGTAAGGAGTTTTTAAGATGATTTCGGCTATACCGACATTGATTAGAATGTGATCTTCGACCACCTTATCATAAACATGGGCTGGCGTGACATTATAGCGGATGTCACGATAGAAAGTGTCCCTCGAAGCATTCTTCAGTTCTAGTTCTTCTTACAAAATCCTCTCATACCTAGTGGCCCTTGCCCCCAAGTCAAAGAGATTTCTAAACTCCATCGCTTCAAACTTTTTACGGAGTTCAAACTCTAAGCCATTCAAAACCAACTTTACATATTCAATTTCTAGTAATGATACATTGCATTTGTACCTAGCTCTCTTAAACTATACGATGTACATGTCGTTCATTTCTCCAACATATGTGCTATTTTAACCAAATCGGCAATGTTTACTTCGAGTTCACTATGGTAGAATTGATACAAGCTGTGGACAAAGTTAGGGGTCAAATTCACATACCAAGTGAAAAGTGATTGCGATCAGGGAATTTGCGAATAGCCTTAAGTTGTGAATGTTTGAATTTCCTACATTCCACATTGGACCGTGAATCAGTCAATGTGTTCGATTGTCGATTGTTTATCTTCCTTTAAAAATAAAGAAAAGTCTGGGATTTTAAAACCCTTCGGATATTTTACTTGGTCTACCCACTCGAGATACGGTTTTCTATAGGTTGGTCTACCTAGCCCCTAACTGCTGGACCCAATCTTTCCTGGATTATATCGGCTAGCTAGTCATGGTTGACCACTAAATTCAGTTCATGTACACTTCCCAAAGTGTCTTGTCGATCTGTTGTCGGGCGACCATTCACCTTTAGCTTGTTATTCGTAATTGACCTGATATCATTTTATCTGATGAGATATTCATTGTTCAAATATTGAAGGTTGGATTGATTGTTTTTTTGTTCAACGAGGCTGATGTCCCAACTCCTGCATTCATTGATACATAGTTTAGGCCAGTAGTGTAACTCCCGAAGTGTGGATAAGAACTTGAAGATGGCACTGCGGGGTTTGACTTGGCTCGACGCCTAAAATGTTCTACAGTCTTGAGACCTTTGTTGATGCCCTTAGGATAAAATTCTCCGGTATTCTAATAATTGATACAGAAGGTAGGTGGCTACGGTTAGCCTAGATCGGCCCTATTAACGGCACATATTAACTTAGCAGGTGTTTAGTGGTAATAGGATTATTGAAACTGTTATAGGCGGCCGATGCGTCGACGTTCCATATTTCCTTTTGATGTAAAAGTCCACTCAGGGATATTTAGTTGTTAGTTGGTCCCTTTGCCCCCAGAGGACTCTCGTAAACTGACTCTACAACTTGGCCGTTCTTAGTTCCAGTGGGGTTTTATTCTGGCTTATACATTTCGGAGGCCTGATCGGCCATCCATTTATTCATTGGCTGTAACGTTCAAGTTAGCTCAGTCAATTTGCCCATGATCTGGTTATTTCCTTCCCTTATGGACTAGTTTAGCAAGGTGAACTAATTAGGTTTTACATTGGAGTCACTAGATGATGGGTTAACAGATTGAGTATTCTCTCCCTCAGTCATGATGGCTCTCTTCTTTTTTTGTTTTAACCTTTTAAGTTGCAATCTAGTAATTACTATGCACTTAAACCTTAGGTCCCATTAGGCGTACCAAACTTATTTGCACTCAAATTTTGAGCATAAATCAACCACACGTTCTTTCAGGATTTCTTCCTTCCCCCCCTTTTTTATATTATTTCATGAAAAAAAAATTAAGAAAATATTCGGTCGTACCAGAATTAAACTAATTCAAAGATAATGTAAAGTTGCCAATATTAAATCAGGCGATCAAAGTAAGAAGATGGGATTTAAAAAATTAAAAGGGGAAGTAATCACTAAAATGGGACACAACTCATAACCAAAGGAATATTAGCCACCAAAGAAAATAAAATATATGTAAATGTCTAGAATAACTAGAATATGAACAGCACAAGAGGTGTAAATCCCCCGCATTTCCAGAAGTTGGAACAAAATACCGCAAAATATCTATTGCTACGAGCTCAAACACAAACTAAAGTGAAAAGGCATACTAAAATAGAATAGTCGCGGAAATGTTGATGACAATTGAGAATTGGTATAAAGGTAAAGAGGTCTTGTCTCATGGATAGAGTTGAGATTGAGGAACCCCTTCTTCAATTCCTTCGACAAACTTATATAGCTAGTGTAGAGCATTCCCATGTTCTCCATGAAGTCCACTTCTCCACATTCCTAAAAATTTGGGTTGTGCCACATGTTTTCCGGATGCCTGGTAGCCATTTCAACGTTTGAATTATTCGAAGTCTCCATATAGTCCTTGACTCTCTTGGCTAACGTCGGCCTCTCTGTCTGATTTTCTAGTTGACATATATCGTCACTTATTTCTTGAAAGCCACTAGTCATTTGGCTATCATCAATCGTGAGACCGACAACTATTGGTTTTGACATCGACTATCATTTTCGCTTAGTCCTGGGCATGTTGGCCTCATTGTTTGTAACCGATTTTAGATCCCTTTTCTTTCTTTTTATCATCACTATTTTCATCAATTTTGGCTGGCCGATGGTATATACCATTATGTGACTATTTGGTTCTGGGCTTTCCTCAGCATAAGTTTCCCCCAGTGATAGCTACAGTTTATTAGGAATAAACAGTAGGGATGTCAATGGGGCGGCTATCGCCTTTCCCGTCCTTATCCCTGTTTAGTGATACTCATTTCCATATCTGTCTCCATTTTTGAGGATAAAAATTTCCCTCATACTTGTCTCTCTTAAGTAATGGATTTCCCGTCCTCGTTTCCATTTATCTGCCAAATATACTAGCAAATATAAATTATATTATATTATCAATAATTATTATAAATTATTATAAATATTATACAAAAATTTATATTTTATGTATATATTAAAAAAATTTAAAATATATAAATTAATAAATAAATATTTAAATGAGTACAGAATAGGATGGAAACTATTATACTTATTCCCATCTTCATATTCGTTCGATTAACATTTTAAAATTTTATATATCTATTTTCATTTCCGATATTAGTATTTATATGTTTTCTCCAAACGAAATGATTAGTGCAAGTACCGGTTGAATATGAGTAATTTTAACATCCTAGATAAGTAGGTACAGTGCACCGTATTGAAGCAATTTAATTAGGCATTAGAGGTGTCAAACGAGTCAGACTGGCACAGGCACGGCACGGGCATGGCACATTCGAAGATGGCATGGTACACTTTTGGTACGATAAAATTTTGGCACGGCATGACTCGACACGGTTTAAGTGGGTACTTTTTCGGTACAAGGGCACGAATTGACCCGACACAGCACGACTCAACACGGTCTAAGTGGACACGTTTTCGGCACAAGGGCACAAATTGACTCGACATGATACAGACATGGCAAAGGAGTTGTGATGTCATGGCACGGGACGACACAGTTTTTAAAGGGCACAGCACGAAATGAGGTAGGGCACGAGACACGATTAAAGCACGGCATGGCACGGAAGTAGGACGGGCATGGTAAGGCCACTTGGATTTTTTGTACTGTTGTTTATGGGAGTGCTGTGGAAGCTAGTTGGAGGGTGTTTGGTTATCTATCGGGTACTATTTTTAGGGTGCATAATTGAACTTGGTATTATTATTTTGTTTAGATCATTTATTCATTCTTATTATGCTGTCTTTCGCTTACTACGAACCCACTTGTATTTCATGGTTCTCACATTAAGGACAATGTTGAGTTTTGGCTGGGAATAGTCACATGATGAGATTTGAGGGACTTAACGCCAAAAGCGTTATATTTTTTTTTTGAAATTTGCATGAGTTTTGCACTTGTTCATGTGTTGAAATTTGTCGAGACCATCAATCGTACCAAATGTTGATCCACAAAAAAGCAATGGTATGACATAACAAAAAAGACACGGTATAACACAACCAGATTAACTTAACGGGCTTACACGGCCCAACATGAGTTAATTAATTAGGTACAAGATGATATGACATGATTTAAAAAAGTACGGTACGACACAATCTAATTAGCTTAACAAGCCGGCACGGCGTTGTACGAATTAATTAATTAGTACGACACGACACAGCACGATTTAAAAAGGCACGACTTGATACGGTACGATAAAAAAAAAATAACTCGATACGATACGATTAAAGTACGGTACAACACGGTACACTATGACACGATAAAATAAATAAATAAGATATGATACAATATTGTACAATACGAAATATGATTAGTACGGAATTAAATGACACGGCACGATACGAAACGCACGACACTTCTATTAGGCACCGGACAAATTGTGAGACCGAACACGGATTGAGGTTATACTAAACCACACTCTTCTCGATCGCGTGGAGTCATTTTCAACTATGAAAGGATGGCGTGGAGCGGTGTTTTGTACATTACGAACGGGGCGTTGAGATATCGGTTTCTTCAAAGAAAGAAGAAAAAAGCGCCGTTCCGCTTGTCATAAAGAATGGGAGGCTCTTTACGCGTGTTGAAAGATTGGAGGTTGACGTAAACCTACTATTTTGATTCTGAACTTTCGGATGCTATCAATCTCTTGTTAATTTATTATTTATTTGTGCAATGGGTCACATCCGTGTAATCTTTGGCAGACAGATAAGCACCTTTTTTTTTTTTTTTTTAAATCAAAGGTTCTGTTTGATAAAAATAGATGGTATCTAACTAACTTTTTGTTTTTTTTTTTTTAAGCTGACTAATTTTTTTTTTATATTTTTAATTTGTTGTAAACGTTACAAAAATATCAAATTAATAAAAAATTCAAAAATTAATTATTAAAAAATAATTTTTTTCTTCTTAAACTTAACCTAAAATTAAGAATAGAAACAATCAAGTCGGTTCAAATTTTTAATTTATCTAATTCGTTTTAGTTATAAAATGAGGTTGAATTGAGTTTTTTTTTTCTTTGAGTTAAACTAGAATAACTTATGAATAGTTTGATTTATTTTTGTCTCTAACTAAAATTGGTCTTTTTTTTATGTGTACTTTGAAATTTACTTAAATATCTTATATTTTAAAAGAATAATTTAGATTAAAATAAAAATATTAGAATGTTTGTTAAAGATAACAAATTTAAACTTGAATAGC
>QLOD02164779.1:0-12734 GCA_003260245.2 Sideroxylon spinosum
AAGAGAAGTTGGAAAGAAACAATTAGACATGACCTTATCTATATGAATCTAACGGAGGACATGGCCCAAAACAGATTAGATTGGCGTCGTCAAATCCATATAGCCGACCCCACCTAGTGGGAAAAGGCTTAGTTTGGTTTGGTTTTAATACTAATTATATTAAAAGTGACATTATTTTATATCTTGTTAGAAGGGATAAAAATTTGGAAATAAAAATAATAAAAATTTATAGTTTTTTGTCTTTGTACAACTAATTTTTGAATAAAATCATTGAAAATATTTTTTTTTAAAAATCAATTCTTAAAATAGTTTTTAAAAATTTTGTTTCGAGTAATAATTTTCTAAAACTAAACTAAAAGTGGCCTAATTACTTTTAATAATATAATACAGAATGAAGAAAAATATATTATAAATAGTAAGTCATGATTAAATATTTGCTATATACAAAAATTAAAAGAAATAAGAAAAAGATTTATAATCTTTTTTTAATTAAATATGATAGATATTCATAGATTATTGATTAATTATTTGTATGATTTTATATATTGGTTATGGTTTCAAATTATAACAAAAGTGATAATAAATTATTATAAAAAATTAAAATAATATAATTTTAATACTTTTAGCAATCCCAAAAGCGATAAATTTTTATTTATATATATTAATATATAAAATGTATATGTGAATGATAGCTTGAACTAGCGATCAACTACACTACCTTCCAAATAAATGGTACAAGTTCGATTCTTCACATAAACAAAAAATATAAAATATAAACGATAAGGCTTTTAAAGGGTATTGCGATGGTATGATAATAGATTGCCACGTGAGTTTTTATTATTTTTAAAATTAATCCACTTTTTTTGGTATGATCATTTTTTGTCTATATTTAATTGTGGTTTTTCAAAGAAACTGAGATCAAAATGTATACAAGATCACATAAGATTTATTTTTATCTCAATTTTTATCATAAAAGATCACGCTTTAAGTGTATAATTGTTGTATATTTTCGATCACAGTTGCAAAGTGTGATAAAGAAGGAGATGATTTACAATTTCACCTAAATAATAATGCTTTTGTAATCAAGATGAAAATTGAAACATCACGCCTAAAAATTATGATATTTATTTATTTTTGTAATAGTGAATGTACTTTGCATGGGCTAATATCAAGAAGAAAATATAAATTTACTAAAATTTATTTGGAGAAAGAAATTACTAAAAGAAGAGAAAAATGAAAGAAAAATATAAAAAAAAAGTAAAAAAAATTAGAAAAAATATAAATTTTGGATATTATTTAAACGAATTTAAAAATAGAAGACAATAAAAATATTTATCAATGTATTATTTTTTTAATTTAATAAATTAAATACTTGCATTTTTTACCAAAATCTAAACAAAAGAAATATTTTAAATTTATATCCCATTTTCTGATTGGTGATAAATTATGGAGTCAAAAAACAATTTAAACGGACACAAAAAAAAGGAAAAAAGAAAAATTAACAAATATTGTATAAAATAATAAAAGATATAATGAAAATCATTACAAAAAAAATATTTTATTTATATCTGAATGGATTAAAAGTTATAATAAAAAGGTATGCTTAGAATGACAAAAAATACGATAAACTGAGATAAATAAGATAAGCTATGGGTTCGTAATTCGTACAGTGAGATAAAAAGTGAATTACTTTTAGAGTTTTTTAGTATTTTTCACCATTTTTTAAAATTTTTTTGTCACTCCAAATAGAGCAGGCATTCAATAATATATTAATTGTTTTAATATCCTGACTTCCATTCATTTTCTTTTTATTTTCCATCATAATTTAAACAGAAGAATGAATTTCAAATTCGTATCTTTTCCTAATTTCCATTTCTTTTATGGAGAGAACTAGGAAAACACTAGATTATACGAAATAAAATAATAAAAAAGGAGAAAAAATATTTGAACTTTTCAAAAAAAAAATTCCAAAAATAGAAAAGAAAAAAAAATTGTGTTTGGAGTAAGGATTTGATGCGAGAAAGAAAAATGAAATAAAAAGAAAAAGCTAAAGATAAAAAAAATAAAAAAATATGAAATCCTAAATATATACTATTATTGAATGGATTCAAAAAAATAAAATAAAAGTTATTAATTAATATATTGATTTTTAATTTAATTAATTTAATTTTTATATTTCACATATTTTTCTTGTATTTTGTATCATAAGTTAAACAATAGAAAGAATTTTGAATCCATACATTTTTTTTTCTGTGGCAAAATTTTAATCCAAATATAACCTAAATAAAAGAAAAAATTTTGAATCCGATTCCTTTCTCCTTATATATATATATATATAGAAAGATACAAAGATGAGAGTTAAAAAAAAAAAGAAAAAATTTGAATAAATATGAAATAGCAAGATAAAAAAATAATTAATAAATAATATTTGAGTTTATCCAAAAAAAAATCTAAAAAACAATAGCTAAAAGTATAATACAAGGGTAAAATGAAAAAAAAAAAAAGATTTAAAAAATATGTGCATTGATAGTGCATTGCGCCTTATTATATATTAAAAAAATACAACAATACTTGAAGGATAAAAAATTATAAAACAAGAACAAAATAAAAAAAAAAATTGTATAAATTTATAAGTTGAAAGTACATTGCAGTTTATTGTATAAAATAGAGAAAACAAAGATTAACTCTAAAAAGAAAATAAAGTAGCAAGACTTTAAGGGCAACAAATATAATATAAGAAAAAAATTAAAAAAAAAAAGGTAAAAATATGTACACTACAAGTCAATTGCCGCGTATTAAAAAGGAAAAAAGAAAAAAAAAAAGAGCCAGCAATATTTGAAGAACAAAAAAAAAAAAAAAAATTAAAAGGATAAAAATATCTATGTTGAAAGTACACTTTAACTTATAGAATAAATATATAAAAGATAGAATAGAAATGGAAAAAAATTGTAATTCTGAAAAAGAAAAAGAAAAAAAAATCAAAATAAAAATAGAAAAATAAAGCATAACTCTTAAGGAAAAAAAAAAAAAAAGAGTGAACTAGTAATAAACTTTAATTTGAAGAAGGGTCAAAATTAGAAAAAAAAAATTACCAAAAAAGCCTTTATCGTTATTATTAAAAAATACAAAAGAGAAAAAAAGGGAAAAGGACAAGGACAAAATAGTAATAAAGCATAAATAAGTTATGTTGAAAGCTTGAAATCGATTCACACTTATTATGCAAAATAGATATATGTATAGAACATTTTAACAATTGCTTTTCATGTTTTATCTATGACGTAAACATGATTATTATCATTTGCCAATTATGTAAATTTTTCAAACGGTAGGTGAGACACTAATTATACTTTTCAAAAGAAAAGAAGTGCCAGGGATAGTAAAGGAAATGAAAAAAATTATCAAATAAAAAATCTTAGATAACTAATAATTTTCGGGAAATTAGATAGTCACAATTATGACTGGTTATTAAATGGTATTAGTACGTAAATGTATATATTTATTTTATAATTTCTTTATTGTAATAGTATTTTTACATATAATAAAAAAATTTTAATTTTATTTTCTTCTCGGCACCAGTTGCATGCATTTCTTTGCATTCCACATCTATCTTTGTTAAGCTTAAAATAATAACCGCAGGCACAAGCAAAATTGCAGTCAAAGATATCATCTGCAAGATTAAGAAGCAGCAAGGTTGAATATGACTTATACCTGTTACTACCAGTCAAGAGAGTAGCTAGGGGTCACGGCGGATAAGACAATTAATTGATTATTTCAAGTAGCCACCGACCTTCTTTTTTTTTTGGCTGTGAGGACCCTGACTATTTGAATAAATACTAATGATTATTACTAAACACTGTTAATTTTTTGCCATAATCTTAAAAATTGCCTTTTTGAAGATTTTCACATATTATAAAAATGTTATTTTAAATGAAAACTCTTACAGATAGTATTTTATCAATTAGTTTAAAATTATCAACATTAACCTAATAGTTATTGCCTAACAAGGAAAAATAAAATAAAAGGCACTTGTGCTGTTCACTTTATGAGGTTGACATCATTGACTTGAAACTAATGCTTAGTAAGGGCTAACAGAATATATATATATATAAACTAAAACTCGAAGTATTTGTGGAGTCCATTCCAGATTGAGCTCATTGACTTGAAACTGTATCTGAGAAATTATATCCGGTTCATTTTATTTTTTTTTAATAAAGGGGTACAATAAAATTTAGTTCAATTTAAATTCGATTTCATCATTTAAACTTTAGAAATTTTGTCAAATCCAACCCGATATTAAAATATATATTAGATTTAGTTAAAAAAAAAATTATCAGACCTACGAAGTGCTCAAACTTGTAAATTTGATCTAAAATTTAAATTGAACTTAATATTTAACTAATTTCCATCTAATAAATGAAATTAAAAAGACTATCTCTAACCCATTGATATCAGGCTAGCCCGGCTGAACGAAATGGATTACTCCGCGATGATTAGGTCTATTTGAGACTAACACTTAGTGTAATTTGGAGCGATTGGGGTAAGGCGGATGTATTTACGCAGTAGTGCATGTTCAGGATATTTTTTAACTAGGAACTAATGTAAATTGTTTAAATTATCAGAGCCTTTAGATAATTATTTCCTGTTCCAAATATTAATGGTTAGAAAGTGTCCCGGTCGTACACCGGTGCATAAATAAACTAACTCTGTCCTGAATCTGATTTGGAGGAAACAATAAGTGAGAGTGAAAGGAAAAAAATTTTGACAGAGTCTGGAGAAAAAAAAAATTATATAAAAGTACATTAACATTTTTTCTTTATTTTTCTCTCCCCTTTTTCACCTTTTTTTTCCCCTTTCCTTTCTTTTCAACTTATGTTCTCTAGATTCCAAGAAAAGCCTAAAGAGGGGAAGACTGCACACCGTTTCTCTTCTTGAACAAGAGATGATATGAATTTACCTAAAAAAAATGTGATATAGGAATTTTCCAACTTGCCTCTGCTATTTGGTCTCTACGTAAAGTAAAACAAACTATTTAATTAAAAAGAGTTTACGCAAAACATAAAAAGCATGTAAAACTAATATTTTCTTTTAAAAACTTCACGTGAAGAACATATGTAAGTAGACATTAATCAATTTCATGAAACCTTAGAGCCCGTTTGGTACAAAAGAGATTTGGAAGGAAGGAAAAGTGGGAGGATGGAATAAAAGAAGTAAGAGTGAGGAAGCGTGTTTAATTGAGTGGAAAAGTAAGAGGGAGGAAAAGGAATATATACATATATATTTATATATATGTTATAGGGTTTGTTTGGAGTTTAAAAAAAAATTACAAAACGTTACAAATCTCTATAAGTACAAATTACAAGACTATAAAATTTAAATTTTTTACATACTGTATGAAGTACGAGACATTAACTTTTACAAATTTAAACAAATTTATATAATTCTAAACACACTCATAATATATTGTTTGAATTAAAAATTATTTTATAAAATGTAAGTCCCACTTTTTTTCGTTTTTTATTTTACTTTTCTCTTTTTCTCTCTCCTCTTCTTTTATCTCCCTTCTCTTTTCCTACCAAATTTAGGAAGATAAAAATAGATGAGATCCATCTCCTATTCTCCATCCACTTTTCCACCATATTTTCCTTTCTCTTCACTTTTCCTTCTAGCCAAACAAAGGAAATGAGATATTATGCTTCATCCTCCTTCCTTCCTATTTTCCATCCAACCAAACATACCATTAGTCCGGTAACCAGTTCCTTTTAACCTTCACTATCAATCACAGGAAAAGAATAGCCACTGCACAAATGGAAACCCAGTCAAATTCAATCATTCTACCCCAGAAACAGATGATGATGATGATGATGATGATGATAATCTTTTATTATTATCATTATTGTTATAATAAATAACAGAAAATAAAAAAATAACAACGCATACAAAGGTACTGTAAAGATGTATTCACCAATTTCCATCTAATTTTGTGGACCAACAAAAGGGGGTTCTTCAGTTTTTCCTTCTATATGTAGCTGAAAATAGCAATATACATAGAAAACATACAGATCCTTCAGAGCAGGACATAGATATTTCTTCTTCAATGTTGTTCAAAATAATCAGCACCCTCTTTCTTTATCTTCTTCTTCCCTTCGAAGTGAGATCTTCAGAGACCTGGATCAGAATTGGTTACTGGCATTCCGGTGCATCATTACTCCCCTTTCCTCAGGTAGATTCAACACTGTTTACTCACCTCATCTGTGCTTTCGCAAAAATCAACACTTCCACCTACGAAATCTACATCACCCCCGCAGACGAACCACACTTTTCTAACTTCACCGACACCGTCAAGCACAAGAATCCATATATTACCACACTTGTATCGATCTTTGCCGGAAATGGAACCATAGCCAACTCCTCGGACTTCTTCGCAATGGTTGGCCAATCTTCTCGCAGAAACTCTTTCATTGAATCTTCAATCAGAACAGCGAGGCGTTATGGGTTTCAAGGCATAGATCTAGCTGTTATCCCACCAAGCATGGGGACTAACACGACAAACGTGGGAACTCTCCTTGACGAGTGGAGAGCTGCCATAGACTCCGAAACAAGGAATTCTAGGCAATCACGGCTCATCCTTTCTATGGCGGGTTATTGCTGGCCTACTGTGAATTCCTCCACTTACCCAGTAAACTCGATGAAGAGGAACTTGGACTGGTTAGCTCTTGTAGCGTACGACTACCACCATCCAACAAGAGAGAATTTTACATGCGCTCATGCGGCTTTATACGACCCTTCGAGCAACCAAAGTACAGATTATGGTATAAAGCAGTGGATTGCTAAAGGATTTCCTGCTAGCAAGATGGTTTGGGCTTAGCATACTATGGCTATGCGTGGGCACTTGTGAATCCAAAAGACAACGCAGTTGGATCGCCTGCAAGAGGTCCATCCCTTGCACCAGGAGGATACGTGCTCTATAAGCTCATCAAGGACTACATGAGAGGTTATGGAGTTGCGCCAGTCTACAATTCAACGTATGTGGTAAATTACTACGCCATTGAATCATCTTGGATTGGTTTTGATGATGTTGAGGCCATTAGAACTAAGGTCTCTTATGCAAAGGATAAGGGACTTCTTGGTTACCGCGTGTGGGAAGTAGGCAGCGATGACAATTGGGAGCTTTCTAGGGCTGGTAAGCGATAGATAATGTTTCTTAATTTATGCAGCCCCTCCCTCGTGAACTGCTAATTGGAAATTTGAGACAGAAACCAACAAAGTTAGTAGCATGAATAAATGGTCACTTGCTATAGAAAGAAAGGTTATGCAATTCTTTCAATATCTACTTCCCCTGTTCAAGCAACTCTTGTTTTCACAACAAAGTATGGCATATGTGGAAAAAAATGAACCCAAATATCTCTTAAACATCTGTAATGGTCATGTTCTGATCAACATAGTAACCTATCTTTTTGCAGCTTATGACGAAAACAAGAAACAAGGGAAGAAGAAATTATTATTGATAATTGTGCGCCCTGTAATTTCTTTGTTCACTCTGCTGCTTGCCACTCTAGTGTGGTATTTGCAAAGGAGAGTACTCAGAAGTAAAGGTAACAATTTACAAATGTGAGAATTCACTATTAATGCCATTATAACTATAAGTAAATATATTAACACCTATGATTTTTGTATATTAGTTACGAGGATGTTGACTACAGGCAAAAATTCAGAATCCCCAAATCTGCAAGTATTCAATTTTTCTGACATCAAAACGTTCACTAGTAACTTTTCAAGCAAAAACAAGCTTGGGGAGGGTGGATATGGACCAGTTTATAAGGTAATATTTGGTGGGATATCTATGGTTCGGAGCAATATACCTGCTGCAGCCAATAGGAGTAGTTCTTTGTAGGCAATATTGCACTATTATATGTAGTGTTGACAAAAAAATAAAAAAAACATATGGATTCAACTAGCATGTAACAGTATTGTAGTTATATCCATAGCAGGCATCACAAAATCAAAACTCAGAAGTCTCTCTTTGAAAAGACTAATTAGGTGTTTTGTGGCTTTGTCAGGGAAAATTACCAGATGTGCAGGAAATTGCAGTGAAGAGACTTTCTAAAACTTCAAAACAAGGAGTTGAAGAGTTCAAAATGGAGGTTACGTTGACAGCAAAACTTCAACTTGTCAACCTGGTTAGGCTTCTGGGATTTTGCACTGAAAGGGATGAAAAGCTACTTATCTATGAGTACATGCCGAACAAAAGTTTGGACTTCTACCTCTATGGTCTGCAAGCTCTTACACTAATCTTTTTAATGTCTAAATGCAGGGATCATTAACAAGCTCTGACTTATACCCTTTGCAGACATCATTGTGATCATGGAATTCTTTTGTTTATAATTTCAACAATTTAATCATTTTAGATTTTGAAATGAAGAAAAAAGTCAAAGAACAAAGACATTGATCAACTATAGCATTGCAAAATCACAGGGGTTATTAGCCCAACTTAAAAAAAAAAAAAAAAATTAACCAGGGAAAAACTTCTTCTTAGTCATCATACTTCCATCAAGAATATGGAACACGGTAAGACTCCTGTTATGCTGAGCAGAAGTGCAGCAGTCTTCTCAGCCTGGCACTCATTGGTGTTGCCAACAATCCCCAAGTCAACAAATCCTTGTAGATTTAGGTTATACCAACAATTTTCCAGAAGACCAAAAAGCATAACTTACAAATGTTTTTGACACATCTTATTTTGACAAAGCAAAACATCTCATAACATAGTCAGCCAATTTTTCTACTAATGTTACATGAACTTTTTTAAATATATAAAGTAATCGACACTCAAGATATAATTAAGGGTATGACATGTGTCCTATAGTTGGGTATTCATACAACAAGCATATTTAGCAATTCAAGTTTTTAGCACAATACATGTGGCAGTTTAAGAGTTGGATTTATCTGAGTCCATGTACCATAGTTTTCTACAATTAAGAATTAGAGAACCACATCCAACGTGCTCAAACTCCATGTTAAATTTTGTTCCCATAAATTTTCAACCATGTTTTGGCACACGCCACCAAACTTGAAAATAATTGTGGTTGAATTTGAGCTATGATTGTAATATCCACCTTAAGTTATTAGTAGTATAACTAATTATTAATAGATTTTGCACTATCTAGATCTGGCTAGACGGCAATTATTAGACTGGAGGAAATGGCTCCAAATCATTGAAGGAGTTATTCAAGCACTTCTATACCTCCAGGAATATTCAAGAGTGACAATAATTCATAGGGATTTAAAGGCTAGTAACATTCTAATGGACAATGAGTTGAAGCCGAAAATATCAGATTTTGGTTTAGCTAAAATTTTCCAAAAAGATGAATGTGAAGCTAGTACAAGCCGGATTGTCGGGAAATAGTAAGTGAATCGATCCTTAAGTCTTCCCAGCAAGCATGTTTTATTCTGAAATTCTAAACATATTGTTCATTTTTTAATGCAGTGGTTATGTTCCTCCAGAGTATGTAAGAGATGGTATCTACTCCACAAAATATGATGTTTATGTAAGAGATGGTATCTACTCCACAAAATATGATGTTTATAGCTTTGGAGTTTTACTATTACAGATCATAAGTGGCAAAAGGATTGCATACCCATGCAATCCAGATCAAGATCTCACTCTTCTACAACATGTAAGCTACCTTGACAACTTAACTAAAAAGATAACAACTAATATTACTATTTTTTTCCAGGCATATGAATTGTGGAAAGATGGTAAAAGCCTTGAGTTCATAGATCCACTATTGGATGATGCATCTTCATCATGTAAACTCATACGATGTATGCAGGTGGCTTTGTTATGTATCCAAGAAAAATCGAAAGATAGGCCATCAATGTTGGAAATCTCTTCAATGCTAAAAAATGAAATTGATGCTGTGCCAACTCCTAAAAAGCCCGCTTTTTCAACAAACCAGGATAAAGAAGGAAAAAGTGGTCCCAAAAGACAAGAAGAAATATTTTTAGACAATTTTATTACAAATTCCCTACTTGAAGGACGATAAATTTTAGAAATCATGTAATGATTCCAAGCTCTTAACATTCTGTCCATTCCTAACAGTGATCTAGCTTGTTAAGATAATTGATTAACCTCTAAGCCTAAAGGTAGAACATAATTGATTAACCTCTAAGCCTAAGGGTAGAATATGGAGCTATGACACGTGATAGAAATATTAAGGGCAGTCTAACTATTGAAACTATTGTATTGGAGGTTAATTTTTTTTATTATATTTCTTTATCATAGTGGGAAAATGTTTGATTTGGTTTATTTCATTATCATATTATTTGTCAAAGCAGTTGAAATCAAAACTAATTTAGGATGAAAGAGAGATTAGAGAGAAGGTTTTTTTGTTTTTTCTTGATAAGTGAGATTAGAGAGAAAGTTAAGAGGTGTATTTTCTGTTTTAACCCATTAGCCATTGTCTTGTTTATACCATGAGCATACTAGGTTAGTTGTCCATTGCCAAAAATACAAGGATCCCCCATATCACACATGTCTAAAATTATAGAGATTTATATTTTTATATTCTAACAAAAGCCAAGTTGGATCATATTTTCTCTAGCCATTGCATGCTAATCCCATTTTTTTTTTTTTTTACGCCAGGTTATTGCATGCTTGTTAAAAAAGCCCAATAATACGTAAGAATAAGAGTCTCATTATCAAAACATAAGCGTTAAGGTGAGGGACGTCCATCCCTTATATGGGAGGAATGACGTTTATCACGGGTCGACGTGAGATAACATCTAACAGTCCCCCTCACTCTGACTTACATGGATATAAGCTCAGTGTGGATAATAGTGAGATCCAATTTGAAAACCCACTCTGATACCATGTTAAAGAAGCCCAACAACACGTAAGAGTAGTGGCCTCAACCTCAAAACTAATGTGAGAAATGTCCATCTCTTATATGAGGGAGTGACTTTTATCACGAGCCAATGTGGAATAACATCTAACAATGCTAATCAAGGCAAGCTCTCTTGGTTACCGGTTTGAAGGTTGAATATGTTATTGGTATATGTTCCCGATCTTAGCATTGTAAATTCTTAACTTGTGCGAATTTCTTTAAGGCAAATTGATTTTTAGGAACTTCATTGTTTTTCAAAATCTTGTCTTTCGAAAGTGTTTCTTTTAGAATACCCTTCCCTAGAAGTATCAATATCTGGAAGCTTTCATTTTTTGGAAACATATTTGAAAATATCTCATAGAAATGCTTTATTTTGGAAAGCATATTTGGTGAATTTATTTTGGAAAGTGCACAAGTTTAGATTTTACTAAATTTTCTAGGGATGAAAACATGTAATATCTTGGTATCTAAAACCAAGATATGACTCTTTAAAGTAATTATTCATAACATTTGCTCTTGCAACCTAATGGTTTTGGATCCTGTTGGGTTTTGCATTATTAGATTTCTATTACTTAGGACTTGTTTGACAACGCTATCCTTTTTTTTTTTTTTTCCTGTTGCAATTTATTTTTTCTGAAATGAAAACTGAAACTTTGTTTGGAAATATAATTTTGTTTAAATTATTAATTTTTTATTTTCATAAAATATTTAATTTTATTATTTTTTAAAAATTTAATAGAATTTAAAAAATATATTGCATATTAACTTAATTATATTATTTATTTAAAAATTGATTAAATATAATTACCATATTATTTAATCCAGTAAATTTAAAATATATTATTTATAATTTCATTACAATATTTGCTAAAATATATATCATAGTAATTCAAATAATTTAATTACGATATTTATTAAAAATAATTTAATAAAATATATTCAATATTAGTTAAATTAATTTAATTAAATTAATTATAAAATATTAGTTAAATTAATTAATTTAATTTTATTATTTATTAAAAATAATTTTAACAAAATATTTTTTATATTAATTAAACTAATTACTAAAGTAAATTAACTAGATTAAAAGAATATGTTTTATTAAATTATTTTAATAAAATATCATAGTTAAATTAAATTATATTTTATCAAAATTATTTAATAAATTATATTTTATACTAATTAAATTAAATTAATTATTGAATTAAATTATAATTTTTTATTTATTAAAATAATTCAATAATTAATATTTCATATTATTTAAATTTAATTAATAATTGATTTTTAATTTAATTATCTATTAAAAATAAATTAATAAAATGTATTATATGTTTATTCAAAAAATTTATTTAATTAAATTATATTATTTATTAAAAATAATTTTAGTTTAATAAATTATTTGAATAAAGTATTTTATTTTAATATGATAAAACAAAAATAGATAAAGTAATAAAATTTATAAAAATGCTTGCATTAAAAAAAAAAAAAAAGAAAACAAAGTGAAAACACTTTTTTTTTTTGTTTTTATTTTTCTATTTAAGTTTTTATTTTCTTGAAAACAAAAAAATATAAACAGATTTAACAAATATGTTTTTGTTGCCAGTTTATAAAATTTTGAAAGTATAAACAGAAAAACAGAAAACAAAAACGTACCAAACGAGATCTTAAGGGCTCGTTTGATAACGCTGTCGTTTTTCTATTGTTGTTTTTTTGTTGCCGTTTTCTGTTTTGTGTTTTCTGTTGCTGTTTTTTTTCTAAAATGAAAACTCAAAAAGTATTTGGTAATGCAGTTTTGTTTATAATTATTAATTTTTTTATTTTCATAAAATATTTAATTTTATTAGTTTCTAAAAA
>QLOD02164851.1:0-12726 GCA_003260245.2 Sideroxylon spinosum
AAAAAAAGACGAGATATTAGAAATTAAAATACTTAAGAAATTAATGTATCAATACTTGTCTTTTATTTTCTTCTATTATCTAATCCAATCTAATAAAAACATGTGTTGAGATTTTACATTTGTTCCCTTTTCCATTCACTTTTCTATGAAGAGGCTGTTTGGAGGTTAAAAAAAAAAAAAATCAAAAGTGAAATTTTTTTTTTTTGGATTTAGAATGTAAAAAGTTATTTTAAAATAATGGTTAGATATTTGTGATTAATTAATTTGATATAAAGTTGTTAAAAATTATATAAAGTGACACGTGACAAATTTTTAATGGAAAATCTTAAAATTTTTTAATGCTTCATAAAACTTTTTGGTATAAATGTTAGTAAAAAAAATTTTAAAAATTTGGCAAAATCCATTAGAACACACTAGAAGTTCTAACGAATTTCAACAATTTTTTTTTTTAAATATTAGAATTTTTTAGAGTTTGAAAAAATTAGAACTTTTGAAACTTTATGAAGTTTTTGAAATTGGTTGGTACTCCAAATGACACCTAAATTATATTTCGTCAAAGTTCTCTGTTTGTCAAAGTAGCAAATGCCATATCACATGAACTATAAAATTAGATATTTTGAAATTAGAGATGCTCTTTTTGCAACATTTTTTTATTACTTTACACATTTGTCTTATAGTGATCATGTTAATTGTTTGCTCCGTGTTAGTATGAGAACTATCTGGTTTTGTACTTAATTTATTGGTCAGTTAGGATAGGCCGCATTTTCATTTTTGTTAATTTTAGATTCGAAACTCATCCCATGGTACAATTGAGCCTTCCCTTTGTGCAATATAGTCTCTATCATTTCAAGTTTTTTTGATCCCTCTTTTTGGGAGGTCCGGGGTTGAAATGAATTTAGAACATTTATTTTGATATGTTAAAAACATGTGTGAAAGTTGAATCCCACATTAGATAAATAGAAAAAAAAAGTTGGACCTTAATAAACAATTAGGTGGCTCACCATTTAAAAGGCTTAGCCTTTTAAGTGGGTATGGGTCATTTAATGTATATTGGGTTCATGTGATATGAAGTGGACTGTATGGATCCCCAACGGGTTGGGCCTATGCGTGTACTGGAAGACCTTAGGTGGATCCAGACTCCTAACAAATGGTATCAGAGCCAATGGCTGACGATCTTTGGACGGACTCAAAAAAAAACCAATTTAGTGGGCTTGCACAGAGACTCTTGATGGAGCGAGAAAAATCCAAGGAGACTCTCGATGGAGCAAGGATGCAGGTGGGCTCGCTGCATGGGCTCTCGATGGAGTAAAAGGAGATGGTTCTCGATCGATGGAGTGTGCGGTGAAAAAGGTCCAAGGTTTAATTAAATAGGTGTTGGAGAGTAAAAAGATCATGGATTAAGGGGGAGTCAAGTGGATCAAATCGATGAGGAGTGAGGCCCAATGCATGGTTCACACATGAGGGGGAGATTATTGAAAACATGTGTGAAAGTTGAATCCCACATCGGATAAATAGAAAAAAAGGTTGGACCTTAATATACAATTAGGTGGCTCACCATTTAAAAGACTTAGCCTTTTAAGTGGGTATGGGTCATTTAATTTATATTAGGTTCATGTGATGTGAAGTGAACTCTGTGAATACTCCACAACGGGTTGGGTCTATGCGTGTACTGAAAGATCTCAGGTGAATCCAGACTCCCAACATGATATTATCATTAGTGGTAAATATTTTTTTATAAATAATTCATAAATAAAAATATTACCAAGACAAACAGAGTGAACATATAGAAACCAAATTCTTAAGAAGAAAATATCAATGTTGCAGAATGATTATGCAACAACGAAGAGGAGTTTAGAAATTATAAAAAAAAAAAAAACAAATTGAAAGGTATAATGCTAGAAATTAATTTGACCAATCTGACCATTAAACTGATATGCTGGAATCTAGTGTTATCTCAAGTTATCTCAGAACACGTCAAATTTCCCCATACACTCACAACAATTTCATCAAAATTTCAATTATAAATGTTTGACCTCATAACTAAAATATTGACATTATGAAATTTGATTTATATATAGATTCCATTTCTTGCATGGAATCTGAAATTCTAAGCTCATCCAGTGAAAAAATTAATTTGAAATTCTAAGCTCATCCATTGAAAAAATTAGACTTAGTTTTTTTTTTTTTGTAGAACAGAGTCTATATATCATTTCGGTTTTTATAAAATCTAATTTTTTGGATCACACCTTGAGACTCTCATGTTATTGAAATGTATTAAAAAAAATTATTTTTATGTTTTCTAGGCATAAAGTAGTGCATTACAGTTACTATGGTATCAGAAAATTGGCAAAACAAAAGTGGATTGCCTTTGTGCAAAATTGATGTCAAAGCTATGCTTTGTTAGAGAAATAAATATCCACTTTGTGGGACTAAAATGCCAAATGTGCCTCAAAGTAAATACTAGTACGAGTTTTACTTCTTGACCTAATCATATTTCTAAGTGATTAGAATTGCGAAACCACCGCTTAGATTGTTGTTGTTGTTATTATTATTATTCTTATTAAAAATATATAATTTAATCAAAAGTTTGCCCATAGTTAAAAATATATAATTTTATCCTTCAATATGGTTTTAAATTCATAGTTAGAAGTAGTTAGTGCGCAATTCATAATTAGAAATAGTTAGTGCACTTTGAGTTGTGTCATTCTAGTGCATTTTGGTCAGGAAACTTTTTTTTTTCTTTTTTTTTTCTTTGCATTTTAGTTTGGGTAACTTTCACTTTACACCTTTTATTTTTATCAAGAAATTTTATTTTGTTGTTTGATTTTTTTTAACAACCAATGGCATACACTTTTGATTAATTACAATGTTCTCCCTCCATCAATTAGTTAATTATGCAGGTGTCTTTTTTGAGAGGTCAAGCTACTAAGTTTTTGTTAGATTAAATGTCATTTAATTGATGGGTGAAAACTTTGTAACTAATTAAAAGTTTACACCCTCAATTATTACACAAAAAAAAAGGGAAAAAAGTAAAATGCGGAAAGGATTGTAAAATTTACCCTAATTGAGTTATTTTCAAAATTTTCTCTTGAAACAGAATTTTTAGCTTCTTTGTAAATATACATTTCTTTAAGGGTAGTCTTTAATCATGGATATTTACATAAAATTTTTAAATGAGTATCACTTTTAAGTTCATGCACTGCATCCAATCTCGCAATAAATAGTAAGTCATGGAACTTAAAAAATTAGTAAAATGCTACGTTGCTAACAGTTTATTTGTGTAATATTAGCACATCCATGCCCAGACTAAGGAGAATAAATTTTGCATGCCATCAAGCTTAAATTTGACTTTAGTAGGTTTTTTTTTATTTTAATAAATAAATATTTAAAATTTCATTAGTTTGTAAATCTACAATATACTTTCTAGTGATTTTTTGGGTCGAAATTTGTATTAATTGTACAACCAATAATGAAATTATGTGGGCAAAAATGTCATTGAGGCATATAATATTGCAATTAATGATATTTCGAGTAAGAAGAGATATTGTAACTAATAAAAAAATTAGATTTTTAATTATTGAAAGATATCAAGTGTTAAAATCAAGTTATGTGTAAAACTTAGGAAACAAGTTAAAATTTACCTTTCAAGCCTGCCCAACATTTCATATACCAGCATATAATTTGTCTCTATCATGTCTCTTTTTTTCTCTAGGTCTTCCCCCTTTCCAAAAGTTCTTGGGATACCTCCGGTATTCATTCATAAACCACTTTATCGAAAAAGCCTCCGGCCTTTTTGGGTGCTGTGAGGGATTGCAGTAGCCGCGTACTATTGCGGCTACAGCAAACTCAAAACGATACTATTTTAGGTATTTTTTTTCTCCAAAACAATGTAAACCCCTGAAATGGAACGACAGTCATTTTAGAGAAAAAAACCCCAAACGTCATCGTTTTGAGTCTATTGCAGTCGCAGCAATACGCGGCTACTGCTGCACCCCCGAATTTGCTATGAGACACTGATTTTTCTTTTCCTTTTTAGAATACGTTTTTATTTTATAAATCTTAAAAAAAATTAAATTTTTTTAACATTATTTATTTTTATTTAATTGTAGAAATTATAAATTCATAATTTTTATCAATTTATTTTATTTTTTGTCATGCTAAACACCTCTTATTAATAACAATATAAAGTGAAAAAAAAAATAGGACGCAACATAAATAAAGATAAATTCGTCTGTTTACCAAAATCAATCAAAACCTATCAATTTTTTTATATTTTCTTCCAATCAAATTTTATCATATATCATTTTTATATCAAATCTTTAAATAAAAATTTATTATAGGTACGTTATTCATTCATTTATTTATTTTTTGTAGAAACTATGATTTCGTTTCGTTGAAAAAAAGTTAACAAAAAAATACAATAAAAATATAAAAATTTGATGTAAAAATAATATATAATAAAATTTAATTAAAAAAATATAAATTTTTTTGTGACTTTTAATTTTTTTAGTTGACTAAGCCTACATTATTGATTTCTTGGAGACAGAAATAGTCACACTTCACTTGAAGAAGGCAAAACAATTATCGGTTGGGTTTTGAACGTTTCATCCATCTCATTGCTCATATAGGTGATGAGGTTGGCACATTGTAAGGCAGGGATCACCTACCTCCCACGCCCAGTTTGCCACGCGGCCAATGTAGTTGAAGTAAGACGATGGTTCGTGTTCGACTTGCGCTGTTGTGCAAGTCTGATTTGTGTCTCTCTCGTTTCCCAAAGCTCCGAGTAATGTCCAAGGTTTCCGTTTGCAGAAATAATAAAAACCAGAGTTCACTTTGGTTACCTCACATCGCCGTTAGTGCTTTACAGAAGAGACTTTAAGAAACAAGGTATAACAACACACTGGGCATCCTCGTCAAACATTCGCTTCAGGTTCCTGGCTTCAACTTTTTTCACACGCCGTTTTGCCTTTTGCGAGAAACTGAAAGTTCACCACAGTAAATGTTCTGGCAGATACGGCTGATCTGCTGGCTGAAATTGATCATCTTACTTTTAAATTATTTCTCACCCCTTTTTTTTTTATAACACATCGCAGGAAAGATAAAAAAAAATTTATGTCAGAAAATTTTAATCAAAATCTCCCATGTAGTTTTGTAAAAAATTATTCTATCATAATTTTTAACCCAAAAAAAACCGAGTAAAATAATACGTCATTAGTATTATTGAGCGGATGTTTTGTTGAAAAAAAAGTTAATCAAAAAGTATAACAAAAATAAAAAGATTTGATGTAAATTGATATGTGATAAATTTGATTAAAAAAATATAAAATTTTTATAATTTTTAATAAATTTTGATATTAGGAAAGAGATAAAAATTTTATTTCAAAAAATTTTAATAAAAATCTCCCATGTAGTTTTGTAAAAAATTATTCTATCATAATTTTTAACTCGAGTAAAATAACACGTCAGTAGTATTATAGAAGGGACGTTTAGTTGGAAAAAAGTTAATAAAAAATACAGCAAAAATAAAAAGATTTGATGTAATTGATGTGTGATAAATTTGATTAAAAAATATAAATTTTTTATAATTTTTGGTATTATTTTTCCACCAAACAATCCCTAAAATAAAATTACAATATTTTATTTGAAGATGATAGGTATATAATCAAATCACATCAGTCTAAGAAAATTTGTCCTTATGTTGCATTATACTAAATAGATTTTTAAATGGGTAACAACATTTCTCACTGAAATCACATTCGCATATCACATTGTTCAGGCATAACTTGTGTTTAACAATAAATCTATAAAATAAATTTTAGTATAAAACTCTTAGTTTTGTAAACTTAAATTTAATATCGTTGACCTTCATCCTTTTTTTTTTAACCGAACCTAGCATTAAATTTTCACCTCTTAATTTTTAAAACATTTTTTTAATATCAAAAAATTACAAATCTATTTTTAAGAATAAAATATATTTTAAATATTAATAGGTATTACATGTTTCAAAAATATGATTTAATTTTTTAATAATTTAAACTTTTCAAACATGTTACATTCTTAAAATTGTCTAATAATTTTAATTTATGTTTAGATTTTTAATAGATTTTTAATACCCACTAAACTTCAAAAATATATTGTAAAAACGTAATTCTAAAATTAAATTTTGAAAATATTTAAAGCTTGCAATGTTTTTAAATAGATATTGAAAAAACATGTTGTGTTAAAAAAAATAAACTTGTTTGTACTCTTTTATAAGATTTTTCAAAACATATTAATATCTCTTCCTAATCACTGAAGTATATTTTTTAAAAATATTCATAATATTAAAATTTTATTTGTAGAATTAAAAAATATTATTAATGCTAGATCCAATTAAAAATAGAAATTAAATTAAGTTAAATTGAAATTATTTTATGAAGTTTAAGGAATATAAAAATTATTTCATAATGAATGTTAATTTTTTTTCTCAATAACAGCGATTGAAATTACAACAGATTTTGTGATCCTTGTCTTATATTTAAAAAATATAAAGAAGCTCGGAGTAATATTTTTAAGAATAATCTTTAACTTCAAACACTCATATTTTATATTAAAAAATAAGTCATAGATGAACTTAAATTTACACCTTGCGCGAGATTTCTTACACTTCACATCCGCGTTATATTGAATGAATATTTTTATTTTTTTATTTGAAAATTTAAGAAAATTTTAATTTAATCTCTCATGCAGAAAGTGTGGAAATAAATTTTTGTTGCCAAAACTAATGTTGGTCCCATTTGAGTAATACCCAGAGATGAAATTTTCATTTCTTTAACATTTACTCTATATTAAGTGAAATATATGTATTGCTGATTTTAATCGTTAATTATTAATATTAGTATAGTTATAAAATTACCATATGCCGATTGGATGCTTCAAATTTTGCTTGCGTAGAAGTGTATTTACAGTGAAAATACAGAGAGAGAATGCAAAATAAAATTGCATAATATCTTGAAATTTCATTAAATTAGTTAAGAACCCATTACATTGAGCTCGACCCCATCTTAACTTAAAAACTACAAATAAACTAAGAAGACATTACTGATGGTGATGGGGGTTTCTCTGTTGGTGCAGAGTCAGTTCAGCTTGGTTGGGAAACCGTCGACCACAAACCCTGCAGATTATTTTTGCATGGCGATGAATTTTTTGGTGCGAGATGACTTGACTCGCCCTTCCCACGTGCTTCCGGCAAATGTTGCAGAACCCATTAAAATCATGGGCATGTTGATGGTTGTTTCCATCTCCACCACCAGCACCTTCTCCACTGATACCTTGTCCATCGCCACCGACTTCTCCACCGATACCTTGTCCATCGCCACCGACTGTACCTTGTCCACCGCCAGCTTCTGCCATGGAAGAAGTCGTTTGTTTTTTTCTAGGAGACAAATGGATAAAATTTAAGAGGTTAAACGTATATACATATGTAAAAAGAAGAATAGAGACAAATGATTAACATATGTTGTAAAAAAAAATATTTATATATATATATATTATGAAGATAGAATTAAAAAGAGAGGACATTCTCAAAGCTGACTAAAAGAATGAACATCACACACAGTGACGTAATCTTCAAATCAGAAGAAAAGAAAAAAAAGGAGAAAAGTAGGCAGAAGAGAGATTGGCTTTTTTTCCCGAAGACGAAAGCATTAATAACTGGGTTGTTAATCGGATTGCTAATATTCGGGTTAAACAAGTAGCAGATCGAGTTGTAAACAAAACAAAAAGTACGTTTAAGCATAACGCAAGAAAGCTAGGTGTTCTTTTCTTTTTTGTTTCTTTTTTGTTCTTTTTTAATTTTATATATTGTCATTTTTTCAGCTCACTCGATCTGATTCTGTATGAGTCGTCCAATGGATGAGGATGCCAGTACCAAGAATGAAGAGGAGGAGTTCAGCACTGGGCCTCTTTCGGTTCTGATGACGTGTGTGAAAAATAACACACAGGTCCTCATTAACTGTAGGAACAACAAAAAGATTCTGCTTCGCGAGAGAGCGTTTGACCGGCACTGTAACATGGTGCTGGAAAATGTTTGAGAGATGTGGACAAAGGCACCAAAGACTGGGAAAGCAGAAAAGAAAGCCCATCCAGTTAATAAAGATCAGTTCGTTAGCAAGATGTTCCCCCAAGGAGATTCCGTTATTATTATCCTTAGAAATCCTAAGTGAGAGGTATTTGTATGCTATTGCTTTCATTTATTTAACGGAACAATTTTAGAATTAAAAATGTATTTGGTGAGTTTTGAGCTGTCTTTGAAAAAAAAAATGAAAAAAAGAAAATAAAATCTTTATGAATTATGTACATTGCAGTAAGGTGTTGGAAAATTAATCTAACCTTGAACCTTGCTCCTCTCCTCCGTGATCCACGCTTCTTCTCTGCAATAAGCATCCCTCCCGCTAGCTCCTTAAATAGAAGGCGAGGGGGGACCGGGGGTGTTGGGGGTTGCAATACAGCAAGAAGAACAGCTATGGGGAGAAAGGAACATGTTATGAGAAAAAAAACAAAAAACAAAAAATTAGAATAGTAATAACTCAAAGGCGCAAAGCTTAAACATGCCAACTCAGTTCCAAGAATGTCGACGTTGTTGCTGTCGTTTACCCCGAATGGATGCTTAGAAATGGAGTTGCCCGAATGCTCAAATTAATGGAGGTATTCTCTGATGGAAGTTTGAATACAAATATACAATGATCTTCTTATACCACATCTAAGAACATCGCAGCTGCTGCTGCATTTCAACCTCAAATGTCAGCTAAATTCAACTGAATGTCGGAGTACACTGTTATATATATATATATATATTTATATATAATACATTAGCTCAGCCTTTTCAAAGTATCACATGTCTCCAAAGGGTGAGATCTTTTTGTAGAAATGTTCAATGGCTGAGATTGATCTCTTGGTCACAGTTGGGCCTGTTGTATCCAATACCTTTGCCCTGCCACACTCTAAAACGTCCTAAGAATGTTGACAAGAAGACAGGTTTAAGGAGAGAGAGGGTGAGGAACGACCTGCCTTGGTTAAGTGTTCGGATGTGCGTCTTTACGAAAAAGAGAGAGAGAGTGTGTATGTCAACGTCAAGTCGTGACAGCTTTTTCGCAGCCTTTTCTTTTTGTTTTTGGTACACAGATTCGTCCCTTTGAATGCAAAAATTTTAAAATAATATATTTGATTTTTGTACGTAAAACTCTCTCTCTCTCTCTAGTGTGTGTAAAGAATAAGATAAATTTCATCTAAATTCATATTTGATGTTTTGTGAAATTTTTTTTCGCTGGTATTTTATTAAAGAAATTCAAAATTTATTGTTGCAAAAACAAATAAAAAATTTTGAAATTATTAAATTTGTTTTATTATATTTTAAATTTAAAGAAAAATGTCAAATTAACCCAAAAAAATAAAAAATTACTAATAATAATAATAATAATAATATTTTACTAACCAACTAAAAAAAATTTTTTTTTTTTTGGGTTCTTGTTCTCAAACTAAAACTAACATCTCCTCCTCTTGACTTGTCTCCAATAGATTATGTCACTATTGTTGTCAACTTTACTATTTTCATATTACGTGATTTTTAAAAAATAAAAGTAATTATAAATATTTTTATTATTTATCAATAATTTTATCATTAAACATACACAAGTTATTAATGAAGTTGGATGAAGAAAATATTCCTTTTTATTCATTAAAAAGATTTTACTTTCATTCTCTCTCTAATAACTATACAAATTATAAAAATCTAATTTTTTCTTAAATTTTATTATTTTAATGAAATAACTAACATAAACGGGTGTTTATTATCACCTATTAAATTGATATGAGAATACTGCTATTCAAGAACATCAATGAGATTAATTGGGACAAAATTTCATAACTTTTAACATTTTACAAGATTTTTTTTGTAAGTTTGTGAATATTTAGAAAAATATAGTATATTAGACTTTTTTAATCCGATATCCGAAACTTTTTTAAAACAATAGTTAGAATCCAATCCGATCTTTAAAAAGAAATAGAAATCCCATATCTGTTCAGCTGGGATGACAGATCGGATTTGGATGAGTCGGTTAAGATGGCCATTCTTAATTTCTAAGCACCCAAGTAAATAATATATTTTATATTAATATCATATTATAATATACATAATATTATATAATTACATATAATCAAATCATTCGTTAAAAACTTAACAGTACTCTTTAACTGTACAGTATATATATACAATATTATCTGTTATGTAGTATTGTGTAAATATTATATAATAAATAATTATATATTGAAGTAGTTATTCTTCAAAAAAATAGTAACTAGTTTATATATATTATTATAAAATAATATGTATATTGTATAATATATAATTACATTTTTTGGGTTAGTTTCTGATTAATTTGGGTTAGATTATTTTCAGTTCGATTTAGTTTTTTTTTTTTTTTACTAATCCAAGAATCAAATTGATTTTGATATAAACTCAAACTAAACCAAATCAAAGTATTCGAATTGATTTGATTTCTGGGATTTTTATATTTTTGGGTGATTTCTGGGATTTTTATATTTTTGGGTGCACCCTAGGTTTAAGTTTTTGACATCTTGTAATGCAATCGTTAGGGGTATATATATTTATATAATAAATTAGTTCAGCCTTTTCAAAGTATCACATGTCACCAATGGGTGAGATCTTTTTGTAGAAATGTTCAAAGGCTGAGATTGATCTCTTGGTCACAGTTGTGCCTGTTGTATCCAATACCTTTGCCCTGCCACACTCTAAAACGTTATAAGAAAGTTGACAGAAAGACAGGTTTAAGGAGAGAGAAGGTGAGGAACAACCTGCCTTGGTTAAGTGCTCGGATGTGCGTACTTACGAAAAAGAGAGAGAGAGTGTGTGTATGTCAACGTCAAGTCGTGACAGCTTTTTCGCAGCTTTTTCTTTTTGTTTTTGGTACAGAGATTCGGCCTTTTGAATGCAAAAATTTTTAAATAATATATTTGATTTTTGTATGTAAAACTCTCTCTCTCTCTAGCGTCTGTAAAGAATAAGATAAATTTCATCTAAATTCATATTTGATGTTTTGTGGAATTTTTTTTTTACGCTGGTATTTTATTAAAGAAGTACAAAATTTGTTGTACAAAAAAAAAAAACAATTTTTGAAATTATTAAATTTGTTTTATTATATTTTAAATTTAAAGAAAAATGTCAAATTAACCCAAAAAAATAAAAAATTACTAAAAATTTTAATTTTTTTAACCAAGACAAATAATAATAATAATAATAATAATTTTTTACTAACTAACTAAAAACAACTTTTTTTTTTTTGTGCTTGTTTTCAAACTAAAACTAACATCTCCTCCTCTTGACTTGCCTCCAATAGATTATTTCATTTTTGTTGTCAATTTTACTATTTTTATGTTACGTGATTTTTAAAAAATAAAAGTAATTATAAATATTTTTATTATTCATCAATAATTTTGTCATTAAACATATACAAGTTATTAATGAAGCTGGATGAAGAAAATATTCCTTTTCATTCATTAAAAAGACTACTTTTGTTCTCTCTCTAATAACTGTACAAATTATAAAATCTGATTTTTTCTTAAATTTTATTATTTTAACGAAATAACTAACATAAATAGATATTTATTATCACCTATTGAATTGATATGAGAACACTGCTATTCAAGGATATCAATGAGATCAATTGGGATAAAATTTCATAACTTTTAACATTTTACAAGATTTTTTTTGTAAGTTTGTAAATATTTAGAACAAATATAGTATATTAGACTTTTTTAATCCGATATTCGAAACTTTTTTAAAACAATAGTTAGGATCCAATCCAATCTTTAAAAAAAAGTACAAATCCCACATCTATTCAACTGGAATGACAAATCAGATTTGGACGGGTCGATTAAGATGGTCATTCTTAATTTCTAAGCACTCAAGTAAATAATATATTATATATTAATATCATATTGTAATATACATAATATTATATAATTATATATAATTAAATCATTAGTTAAGAACTTAACAGTACTCTAAACTGTATAGTATATATATACAATATTATCTGGTATATAGTATTGTGTAAATATTATATATTAAAGTAGTTATTTTTCAAAAAATAATAACTGTTTTATGTATATTATTATATAATAATATGTATATTGTATAATATATAATTACATTTTTTGGGTTAGTTTCTTAATTTAGGCTAGATTATTTTCGGTTCGATTTAGTTTTTTTTTTTTATTAATCTAAGAACCAAATTGATTTTGATATAAACTCAAACTAAACGAAATCAAAGTATTCGGATTAATTTGATTTTTGGGATTTTTATAATTTTGGGTGCACCATAGGTTTTAAGTTTTTGACTTCTTGTAATGTATTCGTTAGGGGCCTTCATTATCACAAATTTACGGATTTGGAAGAAGCAGTGAGAGGTTTACTGTTGCTGTTACAGTTAGTATAAAATGATATCGTTTTTACATTTTTTTTTAAATAATATTATTTTAAGTACAAAAACTTAAGTAAAACAGTACCATTTTAAAAAAAAATACTAAAATAATATCGTTTTGACTTAATAGATCGACAGCAACAGCACTCCCTCCTCTCAAATTTACTGGGCAGTAAGCACCTTACGTTGAAAAGGGTGCCGCAATTCGAAATATCAAGTTGCAGTGTCTCCTCTCTCATCAATTAAT
>QLOD02164874.1:0-12722 GCA_003260245.2 Sideroxylon spinosum
ATAATGATTAGACCAGGGACGAATCATAGAAATTCAGTTGGGCTTGGGGTCATGAACTCAGATTCAAGTATTTGGACTACCCTGTGCAGGGTATAAGGTTCTGTCCCCCAGAGCTGATGACACACACTGGATTGCAACTGAGAGTACAGCATCAACTGTTTCTACCCTGAATCCCTTCACGGCATGGATCAGCAATTTCCCATTGTCTATTCTTCGTAACTAGAAAATTCAATCAACCAACAAGCAATACTGAGGCCCTTCTCAATGGATGATGCATTCTGTGGGTGATCTTTTTCCACTTTACTACTTCCAAAACCATAGACATCAGTTTTTTCTGTCATTCTACCATTGCTTTGCATCTATTCTGGAGCTAGGTAACCAAATGTTCCAGCTACAATAGTTGTAATGTGAGATTCTTCATCTTCCAATTATTTGGCCAGCCCAAAGTCAGATAGACTCCAAAATTGGATGACCCATTGCCCAACTTCCAAAGTGATTGTGGAAACAATCCGCTGAGAGTGTTGCTAATCACTATTCACTAACGCTGGAATGGCCCCTTCGCCCAAAGAGATACACACAAGAAAAGGTCTAAAAGTCTGATTGCATATTAAGGACTTCCCAACTTTGCCCCACAATTCAAGAAAGAGTTACTATACCCGATCTCACTTTATTTATTATCTATACTTGTACATAGAACTAACCAATCCTTCTGTTAAAATTTCAATTTTGGAAAATTTACAATTGATTTGGTGAAGTCAGGGTCGGTTTGGAGCATAGACAACTTAGACACTAAGCCTGAAATCCCAAGTGAAAAGAAGGTCTCCCTGCATACATTTGGATATCAATGATTTTGATTTATTTTTGGAATTAAAAGTGTTGAAAGATTTTTTAAAAATAAAAATTAATACTCCTGTCAATATATTAAACTAGTAATTATCCGTGTTAAAGGTACATAAATATAAATTAGTGTGAAAATAATTCAAATTTAAATTTATATGGGAGAAGTACATAAAAAATTGTAAAAATAAAAATCACTAATAAAAAGAGACTAAGTTATCCATACAGTGTTTATTAAATGCATAAAATTTTATCATATTTTTTAAAATATTAATTTCAAATTTTTGATATAAAAAGTATTCAAAAAATATACGGGAAGAATGAAAGAATATGTTTTCATGTGAAATGACAATAAAGACACGAAGTGATAAGAAAAATAAAAATAATTATGGCCATTGAATAAATTCAAAATTTTGAGCTTCCTATGATACAAAGAGTATAAAAGTATATATATTTAAAATTTAAGTATTAAACATATAAAAATTGAAATTTTAATTTAAATATTTATTTTATAATAAACTTTTAAAAAAATTAAAGTTTAAATATTTTTTTTTTCAAAATAAAAAAATTAGTTGACTTTGTCAATAGGTATCCGTACATTCTCTAATAAGTGCATAAACTTTTATTATTTATTTTTATTACAAATATTATCATGTTTTTTAAAATATCAATTTAAAAACTTTTATATATAAAAAGTATTCAAAAAATATAAGAATAATGGGTAATTATGTTTTTAAATGAAGTGATCGAAAAGATAACAAAGTAGAGAAAGAGAGAGAAGTAATCTTGACCATTGAATAAATCCAATGATTGAAAATATATAGATATCAAATCATAAGCTATATTGTTATATAAAATATGAAAGAATTAGATTCTTTTCATAATACTTGTATTATTTATAAAATATTATTGACAATACCCGTAATAGTTGCTTCAGTTAAAAGAAATTTTAAAAAAATTATGTCACAGGATAAATTAAATGAATTATTTATATTATTTATAGAGCTTACAATCTTGGAGCATCTTAAATGTAGAACTTTGATTTGTAATTTTGAGTCAAATTTGTAATTTTGTGACTCAAAAAAACTACATGTACAAAAATTTCTTAAGCCCAAAATTATTTTTGGTCAAGGTCCTAAACAATTTGATAGAGCCCTGGGTGAAGATGCTATTTTACTAATCATGAAATACTCTCGAAATTATTTCACTCATTATGCACCTTTATGGGTAAAATTGCAATTTTAGTAAAATTTTAAACTAACAGCACGAAAGCCTTTCTTTTCTTTTATTATTTTTCACGCCCAACGCTTTTTTTTTTTTTTTTTTTTTGGGGGTCAGTTTCTGCCTATTCTAAACCTTTATTTTTTACCCTTCGCAGCCTTTTTGCGTCATAATTTTGGTTAATGAGAACAAGATAGATTAAACTGAATTTTCAAGCCTAGTTTTAAAACAAAAATACAAGTCCAATCAATAATACAATAATATTAACTATTTATTAAAGACAGAACAAATCGGATTCAAACATATATATATATATAGACACGCACAAATCTAAGCATGGCCTGCGGAAAAAAAAAAAATTTCAACTTAAATCTCTGTCCAAGCCTGTCACATGGACAATTTCTTCGTTGTCCAAGCTTGCAAGAACTAAAGTTGGGCTCGTCGAGCCAATTATTGAACATGGGCCTCCATGATCAGCTCCAATAGGCCGGTTAATCACTGTCTGTCACGCCCCTAACCTTTTTCTGTCCGGAACGAACGGCATGGGAATATGTAAAATAATTTAATAAAAAAAAATCTACTCCAAGGTCAAGTCATAACAAAATATTAATCATCAGAGCAACTAAAATGCCCCTCCTTCCCATTTAAAGAAAGCAAACACGTTTATAAAATAAAAGATGACGTCACACCCCGGTAACACAATCCGAGACTTATCTAGTCAAACAAATATTGCATTATACCATTTCGTAATAAAATAAATTGGAGACCCACACTCCGGGTCGCACAAATAATAATACAATAATCTCACATTGGAACAGGTAACATAATAATAACGTCCTTCGGTCTTAGCTCAATTCAGGATGGTTACTCCCTGGTCTCGATGGATCAACTGTAATAAGGATATGATGAGCAAACTTGCCCAGTAGGTAAGACGTTCTAGTGCGTACGAGTGAATAGTAATCAATCTATATTATCGATCACAACAATCTCCAATAGAATAGAATATAACAAGACTCATGATATGATATGCAACATGATATGCAATGACCAATGCCCTCTTTAATTTCTATCTACCCTCAACCTTATCCTGAGACGGGTGATGCTTAGCACAGAGCACATAGGGTCACCAACCACACCGTTTATGCGAACGGCAACGTATATCTTAATATATATATATATATATCTGCTTATCTCAAGCAGATCCGACTGTAGTCCGGGAAGAATCTCATATCCATATCTTACGAATTACGTCCCAACTCCAAATGACTAATTTCTAGTCATATATATCGACTAGTAATCATCTGATATATTAAAATTTCATTTTATTGTTTTTCTCAAAAATACGGATCCCGTCTATTTATATGAACCGTGCCTCAACACTTTAATAATATTACCATAGCACTTTCGACCAATCAATTAACATAATTCATATTTAGATGAAAACCCTCCGGCCCAATGCATATGATATGCTCAATCTTGCATAATAATTATCTTTAATAATTACTCAACGTAAAATAAAGCACACTTTAAGCTCTCAAGCTTGTATTTTTCTAATTTTTTTTCCAGTTGTGTAACTTCAATTATAATTTCCCATAACCCTAGGGGCATAATATCAATTTCTAAAACTTCTAGGGGTAAAATCGTAATTTTACCAACATGGGGTCATTTTGTAATTTTTTTAAACTTTAGGGGCAAAAATATAATTATTCAAAACCTTTGGGGTCCCCCATATGTAAATATGCAAAGTATTTTCCATCAACATTTTCCACACTTTTCCGGTTAGCAACTTTCGGCCAGTAATGTTATTGGCGCTAAGTCTCAGACTGAATTTCTTTTGTCAGTCAAATTTTAATAACTTTCATATAACATAAACATACCAAAATTTAACCAAAAATCTCCACATATCATTTATATAATTATCATAGCTCAAAAGTGTGCAAAATTTCAATATATATATGCATATATATACACACTTGCATATACGTATATAAATATATACACAGCTCATAAAATTTACCCAAACTAAGCACATATATAAGTCAAAATGATCCCTACAACATTTAGAACACAAATATAAGTCCCACCTACCTCAGATTTGAAGAGAGAATGAGAAATGGAAGAATTTGTATTTTCTGTTTCAAACTTTACACTTCGATTTCTCCCGCCTCGAGCGAAATCACGCGAAACAGACACCGCCACGGCGTTCACGGTGTCGAGAACTATCAGGATCAGCCTTTCTTCTTTCCCGGAACCCACTTTCTCTCTTCTCTCTCTCTTTCCTCTCTTTTCTTCCCCATTTCTCTCTTTTTTTTTTCTGCTAGCAGCCCACACAGGGAGGAGAAGAAAAGAAAAAAAGAAAAAAGAAAAGAGAAAAGAAAGGAAAAAAGACTGGGCTTTTGGCCCAGTTATCCAACCCAATATCAATTCAAGTTAAGTTCAGCTCAGGAAAAAATAAAATAAATTACCCACTATCATTTTTAAAAAGTTTTGTTGGTCTAAAATAATTCATAAATGGTCAAAATTAAATACTGGGTATTACATTCTCCCCTCCTTATAAAAATTCCGTCCTCGAAATTTACATAACATGTCTTAATCAGAAAACAAATATGGATATTTCAACCGCATCATCGAATCACGTTCCCAAGTGGACTTCTCAACTCCACGGTGTCGCCATAACACGCGAACCAAAGGAATAGTCTTACCCCACAAAATTTGTTCACGTCTATCATCAATCCGAACTGGTAAATTCTCAAAAGTCACATCTTCCTTAATATCTAATTCTTTGCAATTAATCACATGAGAAAGGTCCGGTATATACTTCTGGAGCATTAACACATGAAATACATTATGAACCCGAGCTAACTGTAAAGGAAGAGCTAATCGGCATGCTACCTTACCAATCTTCCCAATATTCTCAAAGGGTCCAATATACCTTGGTGATAGCTTTTCGTGTTTTCCAAATCGAATAATATCCTGTTTCGGTGAAACTTTCAAAAATACAAAATCACCGACCTGAAACTCTAATGCTCGTCTTCGTCTATTATCATCACTTTTCTATCTACTCTGAGTTGTCAAAAGTCTCTGTCGGATCACTTGAATCTTCTCTGACGTCTGTCTCACCAAATCTGGACCAACCATCACAAGCTCTCCAGCTTCCACCCAGCACAAAGGAGATCGGCAAGGTCATCCATACAAAGCTTCATACGGAGTCATACTAATTCTTGACTGGTAACTATTATTATATACAAATTCAACAAATGGTAAATGGCTCTCCCAATTTCCTCCCAACGTCAACACATAAGACCTAAGCATATCCTCTAAAATCTGAATAGTCTGCTCTGATTGTCCATATGTCAGCGGATGAAATGCTATACTAAAACATAGTTGAGTCCCCAGTGCTTATTATAAACTCTGCAAAAACTAGGCTGTGAACACTGGGTCTCAGTCCAACACAATTGACAAAGGTGTACCATGTAACTGAATAATCTCACGAATGTAAAGCTGACATCGCTCCTCCATAGAATCCTTGTTCCAAACAGGTAGAAAAATGAGCCGATTTAGTCAATCAGTCAACAATCACCCCAATGGCATTATGCCTCCTACAAGTCCTCGGTAAACCCGTAACAAAGTCCATTATCACATGGTCCCACTTCCACTGTGCCACTTGTAATAGTTGTAACAAACCAGCTAACCTTTAGTGTTCGGCCTTCACCTGCTGACAGGTTAGGCAACGAGACATGAATTCTGCCATATCACTCTTCATACCACTCCACTAGTACTGACGTCCTAAATCTTTATACACTTTAGTTCTTCCAGGATGTACTGCAAACCTTGAATGATGAAATTCCCGGAGTACCTCTTCTCGAATTCCATTAACATCAGGCACAAAAATCTTATCTTTGAATTTCAAATATCCTTCTACGGATAGACTCCAACCTTCTACTTCCTGTCCCGAAGATAAATAATCCCTCAGGTTCTGACAATACTGGTCATTATGTTGAGCCTCAACAACCCTTGTCAACAACATAGGTACCACTTGCAAACAATTCAAACTGGAGTATGTAGTGCCATCCTTATCGTCATCATCCCACCAAAATTCAAAATCACCAATGTCTTCCTGAAGATGCCATTGGGAATGAATCATCATGGCTACCAAACTCTGTGACTTCCTGTTCAAAGCATCAGCCACTACATTAGCATTTCCTGGGTGATACTGAAGATCAAAATCATAATCCTCCGAATATTCCATCCACTTTCTTTGTCTCATATTCAAATCACGCTGAGTAAACAAATACTTCAAACTCTTGTGTTTTGAATATACATTAACTCTCTCACCATATAAATAATGTCACCAAGACTTCAAAGCAAAAACTACTGCTGCCAACTCTAGATCATGCGTAGGGTAATTCTTCTCATGCAGTTTTAACTGCCTAGACCCATACGCCATCACTTGATCATTTTGCATCAAAACACATCCTAAACCTTCATGTGAAGTATCACAATACACCGAATATTCCACTTCATGTTCAAGTATAATTAACACAGGATCCTCAGTCAATTTCCATTTCAACTCATTGAAAGCATTTTCATGATCATCACTCCAGTCAAATTTAACTCCCTTCCGAGTCAACCTAGTCAATAGTCCCGCCAATCGAGAGAAATCTTAAATAAAGCGACGGTAATAACCAGCTAAGCCCAAGAAACTCCGAATCTCAAAAACAGACATCGGTCACCCCCAATCTAACACAGCTAAAACCTTAGAAGGATCTACGGCAATGCCTTGACCAGAAACTATATGACCCAAGAACTTTACCTCAGATAACCAAAATTCACATTTACTAGTCTTAGCATACAATTTATGGTCCTGAAGTGTTTGTAAAATCGTCCTCAAATGTTGCTCATGCTCATACTCATCATGAGAATAAATCAAAATATCATCAATAAACACAACCACAAACCAATACAGGTAAGGTCGACAAATTCTATTCATCAAATCCATAAACACTGCCGGAGCATTCGTTAATCCAAATGGCATAACCACAAACTTAAAGTGACCATAAAGGGTATGAAACCTAGTCTTAGGAATATCCTCCTCCCAAATTCTCAACTGATGATACCCTGATCAAAGATCAATCTTAGAAAAACATGCTGAATCCCATAACTAATCAAACAAATTATTTATTCTCGGTAACGGATACTTATTCTTAATTGTCACTGAATTAAACAACCGATAATCTATACAAAGCCTTAAAGTTTTATCTTTCTTCTTTGCAAAAACTGCCGATGCTCCCCATGGCGATGTACTAGGTCGAATAAAACCTCAAGTGTACAAATCATTTAACTGAATTTTCAATTTTTTCAACTCCACCAGTGCCATTCGGTACGGCGCTACAGGAATAGGAGAAACCTTTGGCATAATATCCAAACAAAAGTCAATTTCTCTCCAAGGAGGTAACTGCCACAATTTCTCTGGAAACACATCTACATACTCATAAACAACTCTAGGAAAAAAATTGTTTGGAGTCCTTCTCATTTAACCTCAAACTGGCTAACAAACCAGAAAACTTCCCAATGCACCTAGTGTCAAGTAATGGAGAAGGCAACACTGCTCTTGCCTCACCCTGAACTTTAACCATAGTGCCATCAGATAAAATAGCCGTCACTAACTTACGGTAATAATCAATTGTCATCCGATAAGTAGACAGCCAATCCATTCCCAAAATCACATCAAATTATTTTATCTTCAAAACCCTCAATTCAATTCAATCCACAATTGCATATCACCCAACTGTAGAACACAGTCTTTACAAAGCCAATTTACCGACAAATTACTACCCATATCTCCACCTCCATGGGTTCCCCTTCACCGTTAAACTTAGGTGGATCATGTTTCTTAAATTAACTCATTATCTTCATGATGGGCATGTCTCCTGATGCAAGAGCTGCCGTCGGTGCTGGCGCAGAAGCTACCGTTGGTCCACCCAATCCCTGTATTTGGGCCCACTGAGCCGCCATAAATTGCATCATCTGCTCATAAGTCAGCGGTGGAAAGCCACCATCAGCCAATGGTACCTCGTGAAAATCCCCTTGCCCTCTACTCGGGACATTGGGATCCTGACCACCATCCTGACCTCTCTGATGTCCATCTCTTCCCCGTCTAGCCATTCTATAAAATACAACCACCATTAAGTCCAAAATCGATAACATAATACGATAAGCAATTAATCTTAGTAGAAACGAGTAGGCATTATTACCCAAGGCCCAAAGTAAACGCAACCTAGTGTTTTGATACCAATCTGTCACACTCCTAAGCTTTTTCTATCCGGGACGGACGGCATGGGAATATGGGAAATAATTCAATAAATAAAACCTACTCCAAGATCAAGTCATAACAAGATAATAATTATCAGAGCAACTAATATGTCCCTAATTCCTATTTAAAGAAAGCAAACCACGTCAATAAAATAAAAAATGACGTCACAACTCGGTGACACAATCCGAGACTTATCTAGTCAAACAAATATTTCATTATACCATTTGGTAATAAAATAAGTCTGGGACCCACACTCCGGGTCACACAAATAATAATACAATAATCCTACAATGAAATAGGTAACATAATAATAGTGTCCTTCGGTCTTAGCTCAATTCTGGATGGTTATTCTCTAGTCTCGAGAATTAAATGTAATAAGAATGGGATGAGCAAACTTGCCCAGTAGATAGGACGTGCTAGTGCGTATGAGTGGATAGTAACCAATCTATGTTATCGATCACAACAATCTCCACAAGAATAGAATATAACAAAACTCATGTTATGATATGCAACATGATATGCAATGGCCAATGTATTCTCTAATCTCCATCTATCCCCAACCTTATCCTAGGACGGGTGATGCTTAGCACGGAGCACGCGGGGTCATCAACCATACTGTTTACGTTTACGGCGACGTATATCTTAATATATATATATATATAGCTGCTTATCTCAAGCAGATCCGGCTGTAGTCCGGGAAGAATCTCATATCCATATCTTACAAATTACATCCCAACTCCAAATGACTAATTTGTAGTCATACATATCGATTAGGAATCATCTGGTATATTAAAATTTCATTTGATTGTTTTTTCTCAAAAATACAGATCCCGTCCATATATATGAACTGTGCCTTAGCACTTTAATAATATTACCATGGCACTTTCGGCCAATCAATTAACACAGTTCATATTCGGATGAAAACCCTCCAGCCCAATGCACATGATATGCTCAATCATGCATAATAATTATCTTTAATAATTACTCAACGTAAAATAAAGCACACTTTAAGCTCTCAGGCTTGTATTTTTCTAATTTTTTTCCTGTTATGTAACTTCAATTATAATTTCTCATAACCCTAGGGGCATAATATCAATTTCTAAAACTTCTAGAGGTAAAATCATAATTTTCCCAAATTTGTAATTATTTTAAACTTTAGGGGCAACAATATAATTATTCAAAACCTTTTGGGTTCCCTATGTAAATATGCAAAGTATTTTCCATAAACATTTTCCAAACTTTTCCAGTTAGCAACTTTCGACCAGTAAGGTTTTTGGCGCTAAGTCTCAAATTGAATTACTACTGTTAGTCAAATTTTAATCACTTCCATGCAACATAAACATACCAAAATTTATCCAAAAATCTCTACATATCATTTATGTAATTATCATAGCTCAAAAGTCTGCAAAATTTGAACATATATATATACACTCGCATATACATACATACATACATACATATATATATATATATATATACATGGCTCATAAAATTCACCCAATCCAAGAACATATATATGTTAAATGATCCCTACAATGTCTAGTCTACAAATATAAGTACCACCTACCTCAGATCTGAAGAGAGAATGAGAAATAGAAGAATTTGTATTTTGGGTTCCAAACTTTAAACTTCGATTTCTCCCACCTCAAGCAAAATCACATAAAACAAACACCGCCACGGCATTCACGATGTCGAGAACTATCAGGATCGACCTTCCTTCTTTCTCGGAACCCACTTTCTCTTTTCTCTCTCTTCTCCCTCCTTTCTATTTATTTTATTTTATTTTTATTTTTTTTTTGGTTCTACTGGCAGCACACGCGGGGAAGAGAAGAAAAGGAAATGAGAAGAAAAGAAAAAAAAAATGAAAGAAAAGAGAAAAGAAAGAAAAAAAAGATTGGGCTTTTGGCCCAGTTATCCAACCCAATATCAATTCAAGTTAAGTTCAACCCAAGGAAAAATAAAATAAATTACCCACTATCTTTTTTAAAAAATTTTATTGGTAAAAAATAATACATAAATAGCCAAAATTAAATACTGTGTATTACACTGTCTGTCAAGTATTTTTAAGGGAAATTTGGAGGCCAGTTACTATTTATAAACTTATAAAGATTATAGTCACACTAAAAAAAAATATTTGTAAATAAGTCACACGTGTAACAAAAAGACAAAAAAAGGATATCGTGCGTTTTTCAATATATTTCAAAACTGTTAGTTTTACCCGAAAAGAGTGGACATCTATTTCTTAGTAAAACTTCTGCGACTTTCCATATTCATTACAAAGCAAGAAACTAGATTTCTAGAGGAAAAAAAAAGGTCAATCAATCATAAGTTTTAAACGAACAAATCATATAGTTTTAGGCAGTTTTTTGTGGTATTGTTTTTGTATATGAGAAAGAGTACCGGTACTGTTTTGATATATAAGGTTTTGTGGTACTATTTAGTGTTTTCAGCCTGCTTTTCAAATGCGAGGTTTTTGTGGTACTGTTTTGGTATATGAGAAAGAGTATTAATGCTGTTTGAGATTTTGTATCTTTAATTTTTCTTACTTTGTGGTACTGTTTAGTGTTTTTAATTGATTTTTAAATGCACGGTTTTGTGGTACTGTTTTGGTATATAAAACTGAGTACCGGTACTATTTTTTGATATTTAATTGATTGACTTTTCAAATGTTATGTTTTATGGTACTATTTTGGTATATGAGAAATAGTACCGGTACTGTTCCGTGTTTTCGATTGACTTTGCAAATGCAAGGTTTTATGGTACTATTTTGATGTATGAGAAAGAGCACTTGTATTGTTTTGGGTTTTCGATTGGCTTTACAAATGCAAGATTTTATGATACTATTTTGATGTACGAGAATGAGTATCGGTATTGTTTCGGGTTTTTGATTGACTTTTCAACTGCAATGTTTTTATAGTACTCTTTTGGTATATAAAAAAGAGTACCAGTACTGTTTCGGGTTTTTGATTAGCTTTTTAACCTCATGCTTTTATGGAACTGTTTTGATATATGAGAAAAATTACCAGTTTTGGTTCGAGTTTTCGATTGGCTTTTCAAATGCAAGGTTATTAAGGTACTGTTTTGGTATATAATAAAGAGTATTGGTACTGTTTTTGGTTTTCAATTGGCTTTTTAAATGCGAGATTTTTGTGGTACTGTTTTAGTATGTGATAAAGAGTACCGGTACTATTTCGGGTTTTCGATTGGCTTTTCAAATGCAAGGTTTTCATGGTATTATTTTGGTATATGATAAATAGTACTGGTACTGTTTCGGGCTTTCAATTGGCTTTTCAAATGCGAGGTTTTGTAGTACTATTTTAGTATATGATAAAGGGTACGGTACGGTTTCGGTATTAATGGTATATTAATGGAATGGTTTGCAGTTTTCGATTTCATGGATTATAAACTATATTTGTAAACAGTTTTCAGTTTCATTGATGAATCTTCAAGATTAAAACTACAAACAATGAAACCGAAAAATAAGGGGGGGAAAAAAAAAGAACAGAAGAAACGTGATTTTTGGCGATCCTTCCTATATTCACGTCATTCCTATCCCGTAATTAAAGAAATAAATAGTATTATTAGTATATTAGAAACTATATTTAAAACATACTAATGGGACCTACTCAAAAGTGTGACTTAATCACAAAATTTTCTACACAAAAATGACTTAAAAGTAGTACTTTTTTTTTTTTTGAGTAACTAATAAACTTAAAAGACTGTAAAGTATGAGTTAAACACGATTTTCTATATTTCTAAACCCCCAACACCTTTTCACCTCGCCTATCGATGACATCCAACACCTATTGACTGGTAAATAATATTTTATTTATAAAAATAAAATCATGAAAATAAATATTTCAACTTTGCAATGGTATTAGGATAATATATTTTTGTAATTTTAAAACCAAATATAAGCAGATTAGAAAATTTTATCTTAAAGTTTTAATTTTTTTTTTCCCTCCACTCTCGTCTTATTAAAATAATATAGTGGATCGAATTCTTCGCATTAACCACGAATGGCCAATTTGCCATCCGCAGAAATAAGAGATTATAATGAGAAACTATTACCTCACGTATGGTCACATAGATAGCTCCTTAAACTGATAAGCATCAGCCGAATGAAGTCGCCTAGTAGTTCCATTCCCCTCTCGTTCGAGCGAGGAACATTGCCAAATAAAATTTGTATCCAAACTTACAACCGTGATACCAGCGGCGGAGCCCGGCGTAGGTGGATCCCCCCCCCCCCCCCCCAAAAAAAAACGCCTCTCCAAAAGTTTTATTACGTGTTATGGGATGTTTGGTTGGAAAAAAAAATGATAAAAAATACAGTAAAAATATAAATATTTGA
>QLOD02164909.1:0-12714 GCA_003260245.2 Sideroxylon spinosum
TTTAGTGAAAGTTTTTAGAGGAGTTTCCTGTGTGGATTTCCTCGCCACATATATTGTCTTCTGCTTTTAATTATTTACGTTCTTGATTGCTTGGGATATCTAGCATAGTACACGTGTGTTTTTTCATCTTTCACTTAAATAAAATATAGCTAGGGACTAGCAATATACAAGTTGGGGGGTGTGATTGTACTTAAAAAGTGCAATTCTTAGCACTAATTCTTCTTGTTTTTGAGAAGTATTTCTCATCATTTTATTTTCTTTAATATGATTTTAGTATTACTCATTGAAACTCATCTCTTTTTATAGAAAATGGAACGAAAAGTTAAGAAAACACGGGGAATAATCATGAAGGAGATCGAGGAGTAGACAAGAACTAAAGAAAGACAAAAGAGCAGTCCAGACTTGGCATTTGGATGCTGTCTGGATGATTAACCCTAGTACCGGAGACCCCAGAAAGCTAGAACCAATATAGGCTACTACCTTCTGGTGTCCAAACACCAGCCCTAGCACCTAGACGCGGTGCTCCCGAGGCTCTATTTTTAGGATTTTCTGCCTAGGCTTTTCCATATATACATACGTTATATTAGACCTAAGACAGCCATTTAGATGTCCTAGATTTAGTTTTTTTTTAGGTGTTTTTCCATAGTTTTGGAAGAGTTTTCAATGATTCTATAATGAAGTTTGGATTACGTTGTGACTATGCAGTTGTTCTTCAAAGCTATTTTGCTAAATTCATTTTAATGGAGTTTGCTTTCTTCATCTCTCTTCTATTCTTTTTTTTTTCTTTTATTTCTAGCATGCTAGGATAGATTTTTACTTTCTTTAACCCATCAATGAAGGGTGGAAATTAGTGGGGTTCCGGGTTACCCAAAAAAAGAAGGGTGGATCCTTATTTGAATGGTAGATGTGATTAAATCCATGCATGTAACATAAAACTTGTACTCAATGGATACTTGCTTCCTAGATAGACTTTGCACCTCTCAAAACCTTCAAAATGTATGTAGCTAATCATATTTCTCTAAAATCCCCGTTACCAACATATGATAAAAAATTTCTCGATATTTTGATGTGTAAAGATCAGATCTAGGGTTTTTCAGATTTCCTTATTCTTTTGTTTTTCAAAACATTCAAAAATAAGCAACCTTGATCATATTTCCAAAAAATCATTACTGACATTCACGAGATTAAAACTTTCTTTTATCATTCAAAAACTCATGGTTTCGACCATATTTTCCCAAACTCACTGAGGACGTGTGCTTGATTATAATTTTCTTCATACTTTGAAAAGATTGGAAAGGAAGTTGGAGTGAATGTTTTAACGTTGATATCTTTGTTACCACACCTAGCATAAGAATGAGGTATCCACCCAAATCTTGTAGGTTGGATCAAGTTGTTTTCTGTTCATTTAAAACTTTGCTTCTAATTAATTTCCTTTAATTGAAGTTAGTTTGAATTTTGTAACTTTTCATATCTAGGTTAAAATTAATTTGAGTACTTGCTTTTAGGTTAATTTAATTAGTTGTTTTCCTTTAAATTTATTGTTTCGTAGTGATAATCAAACTACTTTCAAAATCAAACTTAAGTTTACCCTTAGGTTTCAAACTAGTTCCCTGTGGGTACGATCCTGGTTCCACCATGTAAAACCTACACCGCACACCCATGGGGTTTAATTTTAACTACACATTTATGAGGTGGTCACTTGGTTAACAAATATTTTAGAGTAGAATGATCTATGAAGACAGTCACTCTTGACCTTTTGAGATAAGATTTGAATTTTTGTAGTGCGAAGACAATAGTTAAAGTTACTTGATTGCCTCTAGCAATTGCATCTAAAAATTACCCCTAATGTAAGGGTGTGCAGTGTAGTTTTAACTCAATAAGGATGAGGTTGAATCCACAAGTAACCCATTGTGCTAATTTCTAAGTTTCACAAGATTAAAGCAATTCACTACCTATTTCAAAAGTAAAATTTTCAAGTTTCAAGTGTTCGAGGTTTTGGATTGAGTTCAACTTCTAATTAAAATGTAAAGTATGCAAATAAACTTAATCTAACAAAAGAATTAACAATTTAGAATTTAAGGCAATTAATAACTGAAATTAAAAAATATGATTCAATTAATAAATAAATGTCTTGATTCAACTTTCAACGCCGGGTGGATAGATTATTTCATAATATGATGTGCTTTTTAATACACGATCTAAGCTTCACGTAAAGGAAAAGTAGATCGAAAAGATGTTTCATGAAAGCATACAAAATTCTCCCTATCTCAGGTTTATACTCATATTTAGGATTATAAAATCGAAAAATATTTTTTTGATAAAAGGTGGGTTTTAGATTTAAGATCTTCATCTTAAAAATATAAAAGAAATGTTTTAAGATTCAAAAGTACTTATCAGTGATTTCAGAGAATATGATCAAGAACTTATTGTCTTCGAATGTTTTTAAAATAAAAGAAATCAATTCGAAAAAGTGTAGATCTCTACATGTACGTTTTCACATAATACATGTAAGTCTACGCACATCACAAAGCTGATAATCACCAACCCTTCCTTGATTCGTTGAATCAAGAACTAGGGTTTCTTGCCTAACATGGAATAGAAAACAACGCAAGAAATATAAATAAGAGTAGAAAACAAAGGTGCATTCATTGTATTAAAAAGAAGAATCAAATACCGATTTGAAAGGAAATAAAAAGCCAGCAAATCCTCAATAGTCCCAAGAACGCGAAAGAACATCCCCAAAAACAATAAAAAGAATGAAAGAAACTTAAAGAAAACTCTCTGAAAAAGTTCCTAACGATGGCTAGAATGGACTCCTAAAATAATCTCCTAAGGTCCTATTTATAGAGCCCTTTAAAAACCCTAAAAATACAAAAAAGCAAAACCCAATCGTGCCCAGTGGTCTAGACCACCTTAGGAAACGGTCCAAACCACAATGTCTCATTTCTTCAATTCTATAATGCAGTGGTCTGGACCTCCAGAGGAAATGGTCCGGACCACAGTGTGTTACTTCAGACAGCTTTTTGTCCCCAACTTCTTCAGCTAAATGAAACTTTAGGCAAATACTAGCTTAAGAACATATTCCCGGTAGGTGCCACTAGCTTGCTTTCATCTTTCTTCCTCTCAACTTCATCTTCTTTTTTAAGTTCATCTTCCTTCTCATTCAAAGCTTATGCCATATTGGGTTCTTCTGTTTTGTCTTCATCTTCTGCCATCCGCTTAGGTAGTAACTCATCCCTGAGCATAGCTTCCTTGGAGAAAATGGTTTTATCTATGATCTTACACTCCAAAGCGTTGCAATGGATTGTATCTATTCATGGTTCGCAGGTGCTGAGAAAGAGGCTTCAACTTGGTTACTTTGGGCACTATGGTTTGGTTGAGATTGAGTAGGAAATTGACCTTTTACTTACCACTCAAACTCTGAGTGATAGAATTCTACTGACTCTTAATATCATCTATGTCTTGTTGTTCTATGTCTATAGTGTAAACTATGTGCTTATAAATTGCTAAATCTGATCTTCAACGAGTTTTCTTGGAGTGGGAGCATAACTATGCTATGATGGTCCAACATTCTGATGTGGTCCAGGATATTAGAATGGAGCTTGAGGTATTGGAGGTGGATGTACAACAGGGTATTGTTTAACTGCTGGTGGTCCATTATTCATCCAATCTAATTTAGAACTACCACTCTAATTCTAATTAAAGTTATTAAGGTATGGGTTCCATCTCGGTTCTGGTCCCTGAAATTGTTGACGAAATGGATTAACTACGTAGACTGGAAGTTCAACATGTTGCTTGAGAATAGCATCTCTATATGTTGGCATCAGAGGACAATCATTGGTCTTATGAGTTTGGCTATCATATGCTACACATTAGATAGCTGCAACGGGTTCAAGGATGATTGGAGTTTCTCTTTCGATTTTCAAAGTTTCAATTTCTAAGGATAAAGCATCGAACCTAACTTTCCAATCATTAGCATCGAAGAGATGATGCACTCCCCTATCAATGTTAGTTACTATCCCAGTTTGTTGAATTTTCGAAGCCTCCCACGTTTGAGCATTCTCTACCAGGAAATTGAAATATTCATGTACTTCTTCTGCCGTTTCATCATACAACCCTACATTGCATATCATTTCCACAAACTGCCTAAGTTTTAGAGTGAAAGAGTTATGGAACTGACTAGTTAGTCATGACAACTCTAGACCGTGGTGAAGGCAAGAGTATAAAAGAGCTTATTTCTTTCCCAGTGCGATAGAAAGTTTCTTTAGGTTGTGGTGAAAATTTTAAGATTTGGTGCTAAATAGCATCTGTTTTATAAGTTAGGAAGAATTTTTTCAAGAACTTTGCCTCCATTTCATCCCAAGTGCGTATGGAATTTGGTTATAAAATTTTAACCATCTAAATGCCTTATCATGTAATGAGAATGGAGAAGTTTCAATAAGGCAAGATTTAGAGGGCAACCCAGATCACTAATTGTAGCGCAGTTATTTCAAAATTGTTTCAAATGTTTATATGGATTCTTGAGCCCAAACCATGAAAGGAAGGTAAAAGCTAAATCACTCCATGCTGGAAGTGGAAAGGTCTTTGGTTTTCAGGCCAAATAGTGCAAGACTCAGGTGTTTGTCTCCATTGTTACACCTAATCTCTCAATCTTACAAAAGCTTCTTGAGCTTGACCATTGTTGGCTCTTGGAATTATTCCATCTGCTCCATTAACTCCACTCTCCATTTCTAGTGTGCTGGGTGAGGAAAAAGTTGATGAAAGATTTACTGTTAGTGTGAATTGCACAAGAAGAGGGTTCATAAACTTAGAATGCCTAAGTGTGCCTGATTTTCCCAGCTCCAAAGCACTCATATACTGAAGGTGTTCACTAGAAGCTAACATTTGGATGGTGTCCAAAGGCTAGAAAGAAGAAAAAAAATTCAAGAAATAGAAGAAGAATAACCTAGAGTTACTCTAATAAATCAAAACTAAATTCCCTAGCAATGGTGCCAAAAACTCAAAACCACCTCGTAAATGTGTAATTAAAAACAACCCTCAAGTATAAGAGTGTATAATGTAGTTTTACCTTGTGAGGCTAGGATCGTATCCATAGGGAACTCGCTTAGAACCTAGAGTTACTAAGTTATTCTAGTTTACTATTCTCTTTAAAAATCAATAAAAGTAAAATCGGGTCTAGTTTTGACAAGGTTTTGATTACTACTACTAAACGATGAATTTAACCTAAAAACAATTTCACGAAATAATTCAAACCTCAGTAAAAGAATTTACAAGATTTTAACTTAAACTAAAGCAAAGTAATGAAAGCTAGAGTTTTAAATGAAGATAAATTACTTGATCCAACCTACAAATCCGGGTGGATACCTTATTCTCGTGCTAGATGTTATAGAAAGTATTCCAAATCCATTTTCAATGATTTCTGTTGACACCCCATTTTTGCCCCCTCCTTTAATATTTATATTACTTAATATTTTCAATTGAATGGTGTTATACTAATTAAGTTTTCTTAATCATATGAAATTTCAAAGTGCCAGGGTTCGACAAAGAGATAACATTCAAGAAAGTGATTATTGTACCCCCATGTTAGGGAGAACCTAAGCTGAAGACCCAGATCAAGGCAGAAGGCCACCAGACTACATAGATATGTCTAAGATATCAAATAACAACTCCTACATCAATAGGAGATCCAGAGTCTGGAGTCAAAGGTTAATTCGGTCCAAAAGTGAAAGCCTCTATGGACGCGCTTGAAGAACGGCATCAATCGGAATGCTTAGATCAAGCCAGAAACTTTCAAAAAGACATAAAACACCCTAAGACATTCCATAGAACATAGAATAAAGCTCAGAGCATCCAAAAAGCCCCTCCGAGCTCATTCGGGCTTCACCAACTTAAATTGGCTCTTACCAACCAGAAGGAAGCTATTGGTACCCCAAACTCAATTTGAGCATCCAGATGAAGTTGAAAAAACTTCAAATTCCACACAAATGTTAAAGGTTCACTCTCTAAAATGACGGCATAGCTAGGTCTAGCCAACTCAAACCTTAGGAGGTCACACCAAACCCCTAACTCAAATTTTGTTCAGAATTTTATAGGTCCTTAGAAATGTCTTGGAGATTTTTTGATCACATTTTTGGACTTCTCATACCTATCAATAGTGGGAGGAGTCAGTCTGGTGGTGCCTCCAGAGGCTAAGCCAAAGGATTGATTCTCTTCTCCGTTTCAGCCCGTTTCAGAGTAGTAATTTTCAAATAACAATAACTTGACCTCAACAATTCCAAATTGAGTCAAATTTTGACCTAATTAGTCTAAATTTCTCCAAAATGTGTTTGAGAGGACCTGAAAGGTCTCAAAAATGGTGCTATAGGTCTTAGAATGGCCCGAACCTTCCCGAATAAAGCTCAAACTTCCAAAAACTTGGTTCAAGCCAAGGGCTCAGGCCAAATCAGCCCCCAATTCCTTCATGCTCCAAAATGTGTTTGAGAGGACCTGAAAGGTCTCAAAAATGGTGCTATAGGTCTTAGAATGGCCCGAACCTTCTCGAATAAAGCTCAAACTTCCAAAAACTTGGCTCAAGCTAAGGGCTCAGGCCAAATCAGCCCCCAATTCCTTCATGCCACCAAACCCTTTGCCTTCATGGCCAATTTGTAAAAAAAAATTTCATATTCTGAAATTCAAGCTTGTTAGTTAAATTTGTTTTGCACAATACGTTGATTAACTAGTTATTAAAGTCTATTTGCTCACTTTCATTTTGCAAATTTAATTGCCTAACATGTTATCAAATTTAGTTCCCTCATCTACGTTAACAAAAAGTTTATTTAACAAAAAACTTTGCTTCCCTATTATTTCAAATTTTTTTGATAGCTTTGTTGTGCAAATTTTTTTGTCTACTTCGTTTTTCAAACCTTTCGGGCCATTTTGTTTAACAAATGAGTTTGCAAAACATGTTTAGTAAGATATTTTGGTCTCTTTATCACTCAAACTCATTTGATTATTAGGTTCTATAAACTTGTTTGATTAACCTAATATACAAGTTTTTTAGCACCAAAGAAAGGTCCATATATAGAGGGCCTCCTCTCTCAAGCGAGGCTCCCTCTCCTCTCCCCCATTCGGCCCCTTTTCTCCTGACTAAAGCCATCAGCCACTAGAATAATAGCCTTCTCTCCCTAACTTTCAATTTAATTAGTTTGTATAATAGCATAGAATAGTTTTAATTATGTAGATATAATTATTTGTCAATGGAAGGTATATAGATCATAATTCAAGTCTGGGTTACACCCGATGTATGAAATTGACCTGAATTACCTAAGACAATTTTCAATATGAATGCCATGATATATCACCATATATAGCCATGTTGAACATCATATATACCATGCCATAATATCATTCTGTCATGCCATCCGTGTCATAATATCTTGCCTCGCCATGTTATACCATTTCATTGTCATCCTAACCCAAGCCCACAAATCATATTGCTATCCTATGCCATAAGACAAAAACATGTGAAGGGATTGTGGGTGGTCTAATGATTGATAGAGTTATAGACTAAAAGACATACTTTATGTTATGTTTTTATATATTTTAATGAGAATTTCTTTTGAGCAAATGAATGCCATTTACTATATTTGTGCGTATGTCTAGTATTCACAAAGAGTATTAGATCTAGTGTATAGAGTACGGCTTTCACACAGAAGACTAGGTCATAGGTTCTTTTGAAATACAAGTTTATCGTTCATAGTTTTAGATGGAATTGGACACACCATCAGTAGAACTGTAGCACAGAATTTTAGTAGGTCTGTTTTGACTACGTGGAATGGTTTAATTCTAACTTTTTGTGCTAGTACACTTTGTGTATATTGAACTGGACCCACTTGAGTTAATTATTTTATACTGACTTTATAAAATAATTTAAATCTCATAATTATTATGACTACTTATGCTTTTAATGCGAATTCTATTCTTAGATACGTGTATATGGTGATTGTTGCTTTGATTACACAAAGATTGAGACTCTATATGAGTCAATAAACTCAGTGAGTTAGACAATAACATTATATATATGATGAATATTAATAGTTGAAGGAAGTTACGTCCTGATAATTTGGATTGATGATATCCCCTTGAGGAAGCTTATAAGTTTTGAATATATCAAATCTTGCAAGTGGATTTTGAATCTGATACATCAAATAAGTTAAGTGGAAAAGTCTCAAGGATAATAAAAAGCCAATTAAATTAGATTGTCAGTAATCAAATTTAATTAGTGGATATATGTAATCTTAACGTGGGGAGATAATAAGTATTTAATATTAAAGGCTTGAAAATACAATTTCGAATAAGATTATGAGTACAATCATAATTCTTTAGTAGAATGAATTATAATTTATATAATTAAATCCTAACCCGGGTAGGATTAGGAGATTTAATTACATAGGAAATCCTTCTCTTATTTTCCTATTGGTCCCTGTTGTAGCCCTATAAAATACCCTCTTTTGTGCCAGCTAGGGTGAACGTTTTCTCAGTAGAAAAATAGAAAACCCTATAAAGACTACTAAAAGATCCCACCATCTTGTGAGAGAAAGAAGGAATGTATTTTTAGAAATACGGCAGATGGTTGAAGGTTGAGATCGAGCAGTCGAATCGAAGTCAATGAAAGCTTTGTCTATTGGTTTCGTCGAGATCAAACCAGAAAGATCTCGATGGTATGATCTTGTTCTCGTAGTATAGAATGGCAAAAAATTTTCGTATTAATTATATACACTATAGCCGTGATCTTGGGGTTTTCCACATTCCCCAACAGTGTTATCAAAGCCACGGCTGATACTGTATATGAATAATACGGCCATGTTCTCCATTAAAACGGAATATGCATGCCTAGGATAGATCGTGCTTGCTGCTAACTCTGTTTTACAGATTTCTATTCTGTGATTACGGTCACATGAATGTATGTGATCTATTTTGATATTGCTTAGATCAGTATTTGTGAACTCTGGCTAAAGAGGCATAAGATCATTGTAATATTGAAAGCATGTATGCTCCGGTTTTTGAGAGCCTTGTAATTGTTAATACGTAGCATGTGAACTCTCTAATGGAAGCATAGGATTTATGTAATGTGGTGTAGCTCTGATGGAGGAAGAAAACTTGCTGCGATGCTTGAATTCAGAATCTGAAGGAGAATCGGAGTAGGAAGAAGAATCCGAAGGAGAATCAGAATCGGAAAGAGAATCCAGAAACTCTAGTTTTGTTTAGGCAGTCGACTGGGTCTCGGCCCGAGTAGCTGACAGGCCAAACAGACAAAGGGATTGGTAATTTTTTGCTCATTAAGGATTCCGATTTCGTTTAGATCGAGCAGGTCGATCCCCGCTGGGGGCCAGCCCCTAGACCCCCGGGAATGGCAATCATCAAGCAAAGCGACAGGTAAAGTAGCAATCATGGTGCGACGGGAATCTTCATCTACATGGAGAATTTTGACCATAATAACAAGGATTTTGTTTATCTTGATTATATTGACTATGTTGCATACTTTATTATTTGTCCTTTTGTTCTTATGTTCATAACTGTGAGAACATGATTAATTGGATAATCACTTGATGTTTATGTTTTGATTTTATATATTTGAAATTCTAAGCCTCGTGTGTATATAGGCAACTAGATAGTAAAATTGATTCCAAAGTTCTTTGATTTAAAAATATTTTTCTTAAATTAAAGGAATTAAGAATTTTATTTTGCATATATATCGATCACTAGTATGGGATTTTAAATTTATTTGGTAATCAAACACAAGCTTTAAAACCCTCAAAATATTGTTTAAATAACTAAGTGGAAAGGGAGTTAATCATGTTTAAATCCCATGGTCCCATCACTTGTTTATTGGTAACGTAATTAATTTCACGTGTTAGCTTCAGTGCTTTCTTCCCCATCGGATAAAATTAATTTCTAGCCCCCAAGAATAATCCCTAGTAATTGTCAATGTTGGATTATCTCTCCATCTGAGGGGTCCACTATACGACAACGAATCTAGGATTGAGTGATGGTATACACTTAGGCATAAATATTAGTATCCTCCCCATCGGAGTCACTACAAATATTTATATGACCAAATATAGCTAGCTAAATAATTTCACTTGGTATGTTTCTTTTTATCTAGATAGTAAAATTAATAGGTTTTACCTGTCTAGATAAATGATGAATAGTAGACATCCTCCCATCGAGGCATACTATTTACGATGTACTAGGCTACTAGAAAATTCTTTTATTTATAGTGGTTGAGGGGTCCTATTTATAATTTGAATTTAAATTTTATTGCTCATTATATCTTATTTGATGTATGATTCTCAGGATTAAAATGTCTTCATTCAATCCACTTGCTATGATACTCAAAAAAAACAAATTAACTGGTCCTAATTACATTGATTGGAAAAGAAACCTGGATATAGCGTTAACTGCAGAGGGGTACAAGTTTGTGCTCACTTAGGTCTCTCCCACAGAACCCAGTGAAGGGGCTTCAGATGAAGAGTCCCAAGCTTACTGAAAGTGGATTAAGGTCGATGAGATGGTGCGGTGTTACATTTTGGTTTCTATATCATATGTTTGATAACATTAGTATCAGTCTGTGTCCACTGCCTATGACACGGTGATGAGCCTCAAGGAAATGTTTAAGGATCAAAGTCGTGCGGCTAGGTAGACTACGATGAAAAAACTGATGAACACTAATATGGCTGAAGGAACTCTTGTCAGGGATCATGTTCTGAAGATGATTAGTCTTTTGAATGAACTGGAGATCCTTGGAGTAGAGATGGATGGGGAAACCCAGGTTGATATCATTCTCCAATCTCTATCTGCTTCCTTTAAGTAGTTCTGCCTTAATTATACCATGAATAAGATGAATTATACACTGGAATAGCTACTTAAAGAACTTCAGGCAGTAAAGAGTTTCATCAAGAAGCCTGCAGTTGCTATGGTTACTGAAAAAGGTTCTTCTTCGAAGTCTCATGCTAAGAAGAAGAAAAAGGTTCAAAAATAGAAACAGCAACAACCTCCACAACCTAATGGAGAAATAAAAAAGAAGGGAAAGTGCTTCGTCTGCAAACATCCAGATCACTGGAAGCAGCAATGTCCAATTTGGCTTTCTAGGAAACAAGCTAGAGGTATATCTCATTCACTTGTAGTTGAAACTTGTTTAGCGATGTTATCTACTAATAGTTAGTGTGTCGATATGGGAGCCACTAATCATGTTTGCAATTCTTTGCAGGGGTTCTAGTAGACCCAGCAGCTAAGTGATGGGAGATCTATGTATTTCTGGGAGATGGCACGAGAGTGTCAGTAGTTGCAGTGGGAGAAATTAGCTTCTCTTTTAGTAGAGATTTTAGTATTGAAACACTGCCTTTATATACCTTCAATTAGAAGGAATTTAATTTCAGTTTCTATGTTAGTTGGTGATGGATATTTAGTTTACTTTAATGACTCTATTGTTATTCAGAAAAATAAAAATTTTATCTGTTCTGGTATTAGTGGATGGTCTTTACATTATTAATCCTGTTTCTCCTGCTATGCAACTAAATGAAGTTAATAACTATAATAGACTATATAAGAGAAAACTTCCTTTTGAACTGAATCAAACCTATTTTTGACACTTGTGCCTAGTCATATAAATCTAAGACCGATTTCTAGATTGGTTCAAGATGGACCATTAGGTTCATTGGAAGTAGAGGCACTACCAGTCAGTGAATCTTTCTTAGAATGAAAAATGCCCAAGCGGCCATTCTCGGCCAAAGGTAATAGAGCTAAGGAGATATTAGAATTGGTTCACTCTGATTTGTGTGGCCCAATGAACATCTAGGCTAGAGTTGGTTTTGAGTATTTTGTCACTTTTATTGATGACTATTCAAGATATGGGTATATTTATCTGATGCGCCGTAAGTCTGAATGCTTTGAGAAATTCAAAGCTTTTAAGGCAGAAATGGAGAACCGTCATGGTAAAATATCAAGACACTCTCATCTGATCGTGGTGGCGAGTACCTCTTAGGAGAGTTCGCAGATCACTTATCAAATGCAGGGATTGAATCCCAGTTGTTTGTAGCAAAAAGAAGGAATAGGACTCTTATGGAAATGGTTAGATCTATGATGAGTTATTCAGACTTGCCTATTTCGTTTTGGGGATATACATTAAAGATAGTTGCATACATTCTTAACTTGGTTCCATCTAAATCAATACCTAAGATACCCACAGAACTGTGGACCTAGTCTAATACATGTTCGGGTTTGGGGTTGTCCAGCACATGTACTGAAAGGAAAACCAGATAAGTTGGAATCAAGGACAGATGTGTGCTTTATTGTTGGATATCTTAAGGGAATGAAAGGTGGTTTATTTTATTGTCCTAAGGATCAGAAGGTCATTGTTAGCACCAATGCCCGGTTCTTGGAGGAGGACTATACTATAGACCACAAACCCAGAAGTAAAATTGCTCTAGAAGAGTTAAAAGGCAATGAAACTAGATTGGCTCCTTTGATACCAATAGTACAGAAAAGAACACCACAACAAAGTGAGTTCCCTAACTTCCCATTACCTTTTCGTAGTGAGAGAAGTATACTGACTCAGACGGACGCTGAACCGGTACAACAAGATACCATTATGCACCAGTTTCAGAACCAGTGCAGGTTGATGGTACACAAGGATCAGAGTCAGATCGTATTACTACTAGCACACACTCACAGGTT